>JANBPO010004625.1:0-20297 GCA_024336825.1 Amorphophallus titanum
ACCGGCACCGTAGGTGAATGCCATCGACTATGAACCCTCGTGGATGGATCCCTCTTGAATTTCTCCTACGACAATAACTCCCAGCCGACCACGCCGAGGCTCGCTGCATGCGAGCACGAGTGGCACATTTCACAGTGGTCGACGGTGTAGCGACCCGGGATCCGAGTATCGGAAAGGAACCGACGCAACTCGAACCTCGGCCCGTCGCCCACGAGCCCGAAGACTCAGAAGGGCTAAAGGATAGGTGTGATGTACATAGAAATAGAAAATAAAGTAGGACAACAGATATAAATAACTAACTACAACAGAGTCCAGTCCAATAAAAGTACAGTCTAAAATAGTAAAACGTACCACATGCCAAGTGAACACTCGGCTCGACGAGTTGCAAGATAAGAACCTCTACACAGCGCCCTCGAACCTCGAGGAAGAACCTCTGCACCTGAAAATCAGGGATGAGCTTCCTATCACTGGCTCAATAGGGGTCCCGCGGAACCCCAATGGAAAACAACAGTGGCACGGAAAGCAGCAACTACAGCTAGAACAACAACAATAGCAGGAGCAGTAAACACAGTGGCCGGTAAAACCTTAGCTCTACAACTACTCCTAGAGTAACGGAACTCAACACCCCGATCCCACAGTCGGGGGACTACCAGAACACGGAGCACTACTACGACCGCCCTTGTCACGCTACCAGGGAAATGACATGCACCACTGTCGTGGAGGCCTGTCCTCACAGACAAGGGCCCACTGAAACCACGAGGTCAGGAAACACAACCATGACCTCTCCGTCGTGAACTCTACACTGTCTAGGGAGAAGCCCTCGGTGACGCTCACCGAAAACCCTAGATCTCAACTCCGGAAGAACACCCGGAACTACACACTAAACTCCGTCTCGCGGACGGAAAATGAAAACCTGTGACACGACAACTCACGTCACGTGACGGGAGTACCGTCCACCAGAAGTAAGGCCAGATGCGTTCACTGACGACTTAGTCCGCAGCCTCAGGTGTCTCTCTATGGTGCCCCAGGCAGAGACTAAGACACCGTATAGTAACCAGGAACACAGACAAGGACTAGCTGAGGTCGCGCTCGTCAGCGCGGGTCTGCTGCCCTCAGCCAAGTGTGCAGACACAGATCATACGCCCTAGGTCAGATCTTCTAGCTAGTTCTTCCCCCGAAGCCTAGACTTAGGCTGCGTGATGAAAATCGAGTCCATGCATCCACATTTTATTTGTACCTTTATGTACTTTTATTTTTATTTATGTCCTTTCATAAATAGATGTGCAATTATAGGGCTTTAGTAGTCAAAGGGTCATTCTTTAGAAGTCTTTGGGTTTATTTGTAAAAAGTCTATTGGGGGTCCCAAGAGCCATGTCACCTCTCCACACTATCTTAAGCAAGAGTTAAATTAGAACTATTTAATTTCTTTAGTTTATCAACAATTTTGGGTCCTAAATATTTAAGCACATTAAGAAACTATTTGTTTGGATGTAAAATGCTCTAAGAAAATATTGTATTTGCATGGCCTCATAAACTATATATGAAAACTGGGTGGAAACATGGTCTTTTACGGTACTGCTATATATAAAATGAAATTAATGAAGCCCTAAGGGGAATCGAGTAGGACTACATCAAGAAGAGCATGAAGAAGCTTGAAGTGTTAGTATATGGCCAACAAAGTCATAAAGTTAGGCATCGAATATTAACATTTCATCCACCGATAATTACAGGAAAGCGAAGGGTGCAACTGGGGGAGGGACGGAGAGGAGATGGAGGCTCAAGCACCCTATATATAGGAGGGTTTTCACCCATCAAAGACGCAATCACAAAAGAAGTGAACCCATCTTCCTGGAGTCTCAAATCCCATCTCGTGGTTACTCACCTCGCCTAGATTAGTTCCTACACTGGTATCAGAGCAACAGATCTGCCACCACAGCTGCCTTCCATCGATGTAGCACCGTCCGGTCATCCGGGCACCATCTCAGATCTGTCACCATCTCAGATCTACCTCCCACACGTAGGCCTGCCACCGTAGCCCCTTCTGAACTAATTGTGCAACTCAACGCCACTGCCGCGCTCGTCGCCTGTGCCACCACGTCTACCGCCTCCGCTGTGGCCGCCACTACCGTCGAGCGAGATCCACCACCGGCCTCCAGCATCATCCACTACAAGAAAAATGGGAAATATCGATGTACTTTCCTGACAGAAATATTTTCGTAAAAAATACGTCGGAACTATTATAACTTTCCAATGGATAATCGTCTGTCACAAATACGTTGGTAAATACTGACTGCTTTGTTGCTGTTTCACTCCAGAGGGGGGTCTGCCGGGGTAGTGTGGGCGGTGACCGGAGTGAGGGGTAGGATATAGCTATGGGATAGATGTCAGAAGTTAATGGGCCTTGGGCACCCCCTCTCTTGACCGTATCCGTCTAAAAGCAGCACCGTGCACTCACCTTTTACGGAGAGTCAAGGGGAGATCGAGTGACACGGGAGGTTTTCCAGGTTAACGGGAAACGTGACTGGGGTGCGGGCGTGCCAGTAGATTTCACGACAATCACCCGTGGAACCGAACGTTTAACTGGGGATGTGCCGCCAGGGCGCGGCACGTGGACTCAGGGGATGAGCGACACGTGGAGGGAAGAACGGTGTCGTGGGTGCGAGTGTGCAGGTGACTGTGGGGAGTCGTGTACAGGACGTCTTTCCCCACCGACTGCAAGCAGTCGGTGTTTATTTACATCGGATTGAATCCGAAGACCTTCGTTCTACCTTGACTCAACTTGACTGGAAGAAGACAAAGGATACGGAGGTTTGACTAGTTTTGGCTGGCCGCTTGCGCACGTAAACCGAGGGGATTGACTCACGTACTTCCTGGTGATCTCGGGGTGACCTCGGGCGTCGTTCTTCGCGATTCCTTCTACGCACGGGTACGCTGAATGAACCTCGCGCGAGACCGGGACTAGGGAGGGCCGTGGGGCCCCTAGACTGGGAGGAGGGCGCGGCCCCTAGGGAATTCGCCCTCCCTGGGGCGTGGGCGCACCCTGGGGCGTGGGCGCACCCTGGGGCGTGGGCGCACCCTGGGGCGAAGCTGCCCCAGGGTTGAGCCGTGGCCGCGCGGTTGGCCCTGATGGCCTTCTGGGATTGTTTAATGTTGTCATTTGAAGGACGGAGTGCTCGAGGGAACTGAGATTGGCCTGTGGGGCCTATCGTTGTCGCGTTATAGTTGCCGCTCGCAAGGTGTTCGGGCAAATGCTCGACACACCCCGGGTTGTCAAACGACTCAAATTGGTGGCTGGTGGGCCTTGGATTTGGCTTGGGGCTGAGGGTATGAGCTCATGGGAGATGGGAAGAGGCACTTTGGGTACGCGGGCCCGGCCTCGTGGTGTGTGCCACGTTGCACGGCGAGTCGGCAGGGTAGCCCCGGGTTGGCCTGGGAGCTAATGATAAGCGGCTCATCGCCACGTGTCTGAGGGTCGGGGGTAGCCTCAACTTGCTGGAGGGTTGTTGTAGAACCCGGTTGATATGTTGGAGCTGTAGGTTGGCCCACGGTTTGCTGTAAAGTGGCTGGGATATATGCGTCCACAAGGTGTTCGGGGAAATGTCCAATACACGTGTGTGAGTCGCATATGCGTACTGCGGGCCTCCAAAGCCTGCGATTGACTTAGTTAGGTCTCCCTTTGACCTTGGAGGGCTGGAGGAAGGGGTCTTGGGGGTAGGCCCCGGCCTTGTTGCTAGATGCCACGTGGCACGGCTCGTAGTCGGGGCGCCCTCGGGTTGGCCCGGGTGGCGGTGTGGAACGTGGGAAAAGCCCGCAACTGAACGATCGGGAGTAATCCCAATCAATTGTTGATGTCGCCGTAGATCACGGCTAGCTGGTTGGGACCCTTAGTGGGGCCCGGTGAGCCGTGGGAGGGGCTGGGTAGCCCATGCCTTAAAGGTGTTTGGGAAAATTCCCGAATCCTTAGTCCTTAATATTTTGTTGGGAAACTGTCTGGGTACAACAATAGTCGAATCAGCTATTCAGCTAAGTGATCACATAGTCACTTACACTTCGATTATCTTAAAATCTATTATCAACTATCTCAACGAAATTGGAAATTCGAATGCATTTAATGTCCACGTACAGACAGTTATTACAAGTCATGCAACACCCGGGTGTGCACCAGGTATTACTCCAACATGAATTATTGGCTGTTATACAAACTCAAAAACATCATTCGCCAAGAAGGATGCCCGGCCCGTAGTGGAAACTGTTGAGATTTCTAGCTTAGGAAGCTTTCATGTTGTCCATGCCAACGCTGGCCTGCAGGTAGAGAGGCAAATAACAAAAGCCAGTTTAAGGGAGAGTTCTAAAGCAGCAGTACTGCAGTGGTGTTCTGCTCCACCGTTGCCACATTTGAAAGCAGGTTTCTTACCAAGAACTCGTGGTTCTCTTGCAGAAGTGGAGAAAAGGTAGCGCAGAACTGCTTCATGTCTGCATCAACATCCCCTGTCCCGGCGATAATTTCCATAAATTTCTTCCTCTCCGGCGCAAGCTTCATGGCTACCTGCAAAATCGTTCGAAAGATTATCTTAACATGCTGTGGAATGTCATAAAACTTTATTGGAAACATCATTTTATGGCGTTTCCATAGTAACCTATGCTGTATAAATGACACCTGAATGAAAGAGCAGGATTGTGGTGTATGCAGCATTTTAGCACCAGATTCATGGAGACCAAGTTAAAGCGGTTCGTGAAACAAGAAGCCTAAACAAGCTATCAAGGACACCGCAAAAGACAACCGATGTTACATCATCTATCGTGCTGACAATTCAAAACATAACGTTTTAAAGCTTGCAGACTTTCCCCTTCTGGGTAGGATATACGTTAGAGAATCTTCTTCAGCACATAATTCCTGTCTGTAGGATCTTCAACAGCTCTGGAGCTGGAGACGTTCACAAAAAATGAGAGGACGCCGAGGGCAACCATAGGCTCCATATTTATGTACTCGTGTTCTGCAGTGCTATTTGGTAAAGTTGAGAGGGGGAAGGAAACGAAGCCTGGGCACTAGGAGCATACGGTAAAGCTAGAAGAGGCAAGCCAACCGTGCCATTTCTTCAGAGTCTTTCCGTAAGAATCTATGCAGGCTTGAGACATGGTCCACTCTTGATGCTCAGGAAGGTTGCGGAATAGCTCGACCAAGAAGTCCATGGCCCTGAGTCCAAAATGACAGGCTCAGACGTCATGGTTCTTAAGCAGAGAGGGCACGTGAAATGTAGAATCCAAGAGGCAAAAATGACCAAAGACGATGCAATTGCATAATACAAATACGGCACCTTGTTAGCCACAGGAGGCCATTAGTACAACTGGATGAGCCCTTCGCTGTTTTAGCTTCAACTTCTTCTTGCACCATGGTGTACAGTAGATTGTACTTGGAAAGGTTTGACGAATACCTGTTTTCCAATCTCTACAAAGAAAGGTAAAATCACCAAGTAAATCCCCTTTCATGAAGTGGAACCAAATAAAATCCATTTTTACTGAAAGAAACCGAAGAAAACGTCAAGGGCGAGAGAAGAGAGAGAACAGAGGCTTGGGAAGCAAGTTTCCATCCAAGTGCCTCTGCCGCCGTCGGTGTCTTCTCGTCCCACTCGAAGCTCCCGGTGCCGGAGAAGGAAGTTCTGGTAGATTCCCCTGCGTAGGTGGGTCATCGCGTTTCTCCCCGCGGCCTGCTGATCTGGGTTTTTCTTTCCTTTCTGTCATTATTCTATCCCGGATACAGTGTAAGAGAGAAAGAGGGGAGGGGGCGATGATATGAGCCCATCCTCCCCTCTCTCCATCCTCTCGTTATCACCCCGTTCCCTGTACTCCTCCCTGTACATAATGAAATGGTGATCGTGCGACAACGCCGACACCACAATAGCATTATATGCATGTTAGCTTCTCGTTTCTAGAATGAGCAATGTCTTTGCATCGACGTGTTGGGGTTTGATGCCGATCATCCTCTCTCTGTCCCTGGATCGACATACATACTGTATGCTCTTCGGGTGCCTTTGAACCGGCGCCGCGCTACAGTAGCCGCGCCGGAACAGAGAGTATTTTGTCTAGTTTCCATCGCCCTTTTGTCGTCTCGTCGCTCGAAACCCTTGAACCGGCGCCGCGCTACAGTGCCGGCGCCGGATCAAACTCTTGAACTCATTCCAGTTCATGCCCCGGCATCGAGGGCTACATCAACGCTTCCTTCCCCTCCCCGGGACCTTTCCTTTAATGCAAATGGCCATCCTGCTTCACTGGCTGACCTACTAATCCTTCATGGATGTCGACTCGCCGCCCCTCCACCCGCGAACCTCACTGTTTGAGCGCATGTTTGGTAACTTAGCGGTTCGTTCGTCGTTGTGCGATCCCATATGCCTCTATTTTTATCCCGTTCATGTCGTGAATCGGGAGCTCGCTCTTTAGCATCGCTCCAATACCCGGGGAGAGGGGAACATCCCTCAACGTTCCATCTCAACGCCATTCAAGCCCACAGGGACTTATCCGTCAATGATAAGTTTCCCATCGGCACAATTGGTGAATATCGACAGGTTAATCCCGACATACAAATCCACGGTCTGTAACAGACCTCGTGGTGACCGCGAGATGGGCACCCCTCGTAGGCTTGCCTCGGGGTTCTATCTTCTCTATCGGTCGTCCCGACTTAGACGGAGTGCCGACTCGGGTCGCGTGCCCCTTGTAGGCTTGTCCTCGGGAATTTCGCTCCCGCTACGAGTCGCGTTACTCGTCTACTCACCCACGGATTCGGTGCCCCTCGTAGACTAGCCCTCGGGGATTTTCGGTCCGTTCGGGTTCTGCCGACTGCCGTTGCGCTGCCCGGCTCTGTAAGGGGTTGCTCCATCATGGGAGTATTCCTCGCGTCTCCCCGATACGCCCTCCGAAAAGAAAGAAAAAAGAAAAGGTGCTCGACTGCAATGGACAGCTACTAAAATGAGACTCGGGAGCTCAGAGGAATATTTGAGACCACCCACGAAGAAGCTATCAGAAGCCCAAGCAACTGTAGCATTGCCCGAGCAACTATAGCTCTGTCCGAGCACTACAACAGGTTTAAGAACTGTAGCAGGTTTGAGCACTGTAGCAGGTTCGAGCACTGCAGTAGGCCCGAGCACTGTAGCAGGTCCGAGCACTGTAGCTCTGTCCGAGCATTGTAGCATGCCCGAGCAACTGCAGTGTGCCCGAGCTACTGTAGCTTTGGCCGAGCAACTACAGTATGCCCGAGCAACTATAGCATGACCGAGGAACGGTAGCTCTGTCTGAGCACTGTAGCAAGCCCTAGCAACTATAGCTTTCACCGAGCAACTATAGCATGACCGAGCAATTGTAGCTCTTTCGAAGCAATTGTAGCAAGCCCAAGCAACTGTAGCTTTGGCCGAGCAACTGTAGCTTTGGCCGAGCGACTGCAACATGCCCAGGCAACTATAGCATGACCGAGCAACTATAGCTCTGTCTGAGCACTGTAGCATGCCCAAGCGACTGCAGCATGCCTGAGCTGTTGTGACGATATGATGGTGCAGATTGGATTCAGAGGGGGGGTGAATGAATCTCCCCTTAAAAATATTACCCAATTAAAAACTTTACTTCAAATCTTGCAGAATTAAAAAGGTTGATAGGCTCGGATTAAACCGTTGATCTAGGTAGGCATACACTCAAACACTTAGCTAGCACTATTAGCTTGACCACATAACCACACTGCGACTTCAACGAAATCTGAAGAAATTTGATGAATGATCCTAGTCATACATCTACCGAATATAAGGCAAGCAAGCAAACCAATGCACATAGGAGATTTTTAGGTGGTTTGGTACTCAAACCTACATCCACCCCACACTCAAACTAGAGTGTGGATTCTACTGCCAAACATCTTGAAACGCTGGGCCTCACAGCTTTCCCACAAACCGCTGCCTAGTAGCTTGAACCAGAGGACCACTCTCCTCTCTTCCTCCAACCTAGAGGGAAAACACTAATGACACCCAGTCACTAGCAATTGGAGACACAGTCTCCCTTCCTCCAAATCAGAGGGAAACCACAAGTGACAACTCGCCACTTACAAACCAGAGACGTAGTCTCCCTTCTCCTGAGTCCACAAGAGGAACCCCGACCTCATACCAGAGGATCAGAAGAACACACTAAACAGGTGGAAAGAACAAATGAAAATACAAGCACAAAAAGGGAAAAACCAACTGTAGCTCTAAAGAGCAAGTTCAAAACAAGTCGTCAAAGGAAACTCTCTCTTCTCCTTTCTTAGCAGCTCTCTGGCATTCCCAAGAGCCTAAAGTATTTATTTTCCCAGAAAGAACTTAGTATGAGGTAGAGAAGATGGCTCAAGTACCTAAAGATTTCGATTTCTCCATTGAGTACCATCCCAGTAAGGGTAATGTAGTGGCAGATGCTTTGAGCCGAAAGCCAATGGCTAAGTTGTCAAGTATAATGCTACAAGAGTGGAGGATGCTAGAGTAATTAGCAAGTTTAGATCTTAATATTGGTGAGAAGAAAGATCGATTTATGATCACCCATGTCCAATTTCGCCCAGAATTGTTGGTTGAGATTAAGACCCTACAAGATAATGATCCATTGCTTGTGGAAATCAAAGGAAGCTTGAGTAGTCAACTAGATTTTCTGTTGGCCAATGACGACAGATTGTTGTTCTGGGGAAGAACTTGTATCCCTGATTCAGCCGAGGTGAAGAATAAGATTCTTAAAGAAGTCCATAGGTCCAAGTACATTATTCATCTGGAAGCTACTAAGATGCACCAGGATTTGAAGAGGACCTTTTGGTGGCTGAACCGGAAGAGAGAAGTGGCCAAATTCGTGAGTAGATGTTTAGTGTGTCAGCAAGTCAAGGCTGAGCATTTTAGACCTATCGGGAAGTTAAAGCCTCTCGAGATACCATAGTGGAAGTGGGAGAGCATCGACATAGATTTTATTATGGGCTTACCTAGAACTCGTGGCGGCTTTGATGTGATCTGGGTAATTATCGATCGACTGATTAAGTCCGTGCACTTCTTATCCATCAAGTCAAGTAGACGGTGGATATGTTAGCTTCTTTATACATGAAGGAAGTAGTGAGGTTGCATGGTGTTCCTATTACTATTGTGTCTAATAGAGACCCCCAGTTTACTTCCCATTTTTGGAAAGGATTGCAGGAATCCATGGGAACTTGTTTGAACTTCAGTACCGCATTTCATGCTCAAACTGACAGACAGATAGAGAGGACCAACCAGATTGTAGAAGACATGTTAAGGGCTTCCATGATTGACTTCGGAGGTAGCTGGCATGAACACTTGGCCCTGATTGAATTTGCCTACAACAACAGTTACCGATCCAACATTCAGATGGCATCGTTTGAGGCCCTATATAGAAGGAGTTGTCAATCACCTCTGTGTTGGGAAGAAGTAGGCGAGAAATAATGGCTTAGACCAGATCTCATCTCTGAGTCATCTAAGAATATTCAGATTATCAAACATTATCTACAAGTTGCTTAGTCAAGGCAGAAGAGCTACGCTGATAATCGAAGGAGAGACTTGAAATTCTAGGTTGGTGAGCACGTATTCTTGAAGGTCTCACCCATGAGAGGAGTCCGGAGATTTGGAATCCAAGGTACGCTGAGCCCAAGATTTGTGGGCCCGTTTGAAATCCTGGAAAGACCTCATGGTGTCTCATTCCTCCTCCGGAACCTCCGGACCTCCCTCTTTGGGCATCACGCCCCTCTACACCTTCATGTCCGGATTCTCCAGACTTCTCACTGATTTGCCTTGGGCGCCATGCCCCTTATGATTCCATTCCCTCGGAACCTCCGAACCCTGCTTCCTCTTCTAACTGACTCTCCTCAGGGCATCGCGTCCCTCCAAATTTTCTCCCCTTAATTCTCCTGGGGCATCGCACCCCCTGTCCTGCTATTTCCCTAGAACCTCTTGATCACATCCCTTCGCTTTGTCCCCTATCTTTCTTCCAATTCGTCCTCCTACTCTTCCAGGACATCGCGTCCTTTATTCTCTTCTTCCTTTTCAATCATCTTTTTCCATATCTTTTCCCGGGGCATCGCGTCCCTCGAGATTTTTCTCCTCCGAAACCTCCGGATGATTCTTCCCGTCATGATTCCCTTCCCTTACCTTCGGACCCTCCAAATCCACCTCTCTCCATCTACCAATTTCTCCTCATAATCCCTTCTGATCCCTGGTCTGACCCGACTTCTTCTACATCCACTGCTTTGGGCATCTGCCCGTTCTCTCACTGCTTTTGAGGCTTCAGTCCTCACTCCTCCTCTTGATTCTTCGCTTCTTCTGTAGACCGTTTCTTGTGACCAAGGTCTCCGTGCCTTAACGAGGGAGTTCTAGCCCTCGCCTCTCTTCCTTTTCATCCTTATTCGTCTGAGTCTGACCTTGGTACCACTCCTTCTTGTTAAGTCACTTCAAACCTTGGTTACCAATCCTTTTACCTGCCAGTTGCTATTTCACAAGGTTGCAAGGTAACATATTGGCGTAAGTGCATGTTTTATGACATCATCACCTCCTTACTTCACGCATGGTTTTCAAAATGAAGTACTTCTTAACATGATTAAGAGTGATATTTTAGACTTTTATCTTAGGTCTTTATCTTTGTTGAATTTTAGAAAGAGTCTTTAGGCTTACTTTTGCAGCACCTTTGGCTATGAGAATCCCATACTGGGAGTTCGGCATTCCCTCCCCGCTTGTTAAGGGCAACCCTTAGCTGGGCACTCCACACACTTCACGGTGTCCTTAGCCGGCTCCTTTGGATAAATACCGTTGCTATTTCGGCCATGCCATGGGCATGCATGAAAGTCTTTTCTCTCCTTTACTCGGTCGAGTGTAGGGGCAAGAGGTTGACGGATGAGAAAACTAACCTAGGTATTCCCCAATACGAGAGAAGTCTCAAATAGGGACAGTCTTGACCCAAACTAATAAGAATTTTTCATGATAAATCCAGTCAAGAGGGCTATTCTCAGAATCAAATTTATTAAATCTATGAAATAAAGGCATGTCAAGAGAGGCAAAGTCCCCGCAGGGAAAATCTCTTTGAACGGTATACATATGGCCGTCCAATTCCCAGAGTCCTAAGGGCGTTGGTTTTTCAGATAATTATCTATTTATCTAATTTATTTGGATTTACCATCGACAAGCTCTGAACAGTTGTCTTTGGGCCGTCTTGTGAATTGAGTGGTCTAGTAATAGACTGTTCAATCCATGAGAGTCCAACGGTGAGATTGTCAGTCAGTTCGATGGATATTTAGATTATTTTCCTATTTATTTAATTTCCACCAATAGCCTTGAATGGTCCAGCATTGGACCGTGACAAAAGGTTGGGCAGTCTATCGCACGACCACTTAATGGCCCGATTCCTGAAGATTTTAATGGTTTTTCTCTCTCCACCCGTAGTTGAACCCTTAACTTACCCCAGTATTTTCTCCATGGTCTCTTAGTCAAATGAGATGCCGTTTGAACCTGGTGGGAGATAAACCCATTATCTACGCTTTTTATGATAACATCTCGGCCTAATTTTCACTGAAAATCCTAATTTCAGGGCTAGGTTTATGGGCTCTATAAATAGGACCCTTAGTCCAGGCTTCAAAAAGGGGGAGATCTAAGGTCGACGGCGAAGCTCTGCTGAACTTTCGAGTGACCTACAGTCAGGGAGGGAGGCCTTCTACGTCCACGCAGGCCTCCGGTTCAGGGAGTATTCGTTGTTTTGAGTCATTGTTTTAATAGTCCCGTCATTCTTCTCTTCATTGCATGCTTGCTTCTTCACATCTTTCATCTACGTTTTTCACTCTTGCACACCATACACACACCCTCCTATTATTTTTGACACCCCTAGGGGTTTAAAAACTCCCAGGTATCCCCCATTCCACTTATTTATGTTTATTTCCCTTAGTCCTTATAGTTACTGCACTCTCCAGTTCTGATCTTGGGTTGTCTCTTGTGTTTTTCACTTTTTCTTGCAGGTCAGCATCGCAGTAGCACGAGGCCCATCCCCTCTGGCCGGCCAGAAGGGGTGGAGGTTCAGATCCTACAACTTAAGACCTGGTGGCAGTGCATAGTCGTCCTCTTATCCGTTTGGGGCATAGGGCGGTCTTCCCAGCACCGTTCTTCTTCCTCCTGTGGCTGACATCGAACCATTCTACTGTCTACAGTTCTTCATCCCGCGTTCGTCCCAGCACTGGTGAGCGGTCTATCGAGCGACCATGCATTCTCAGGGCGGTTCTTCCAGAGCCGTTCATTTCTACAGTGCTGCTTACAGGCGAGTGTCTCCCCTTTTCCAAGGTACGGTGTTATTTGTTTACATTCAGAGCCTTGGTGGCGATCACGATCATCACACACTCACGTCCTTCTATCCCCTTCTACTTTCATTTCATTTGTTCCTTAGATTAATAGTAGAGGGTTCAGGAAGGATACTTGAATTGCACGGCCAAGCAGTTCAGCACAAAAGGCTCGTCACGGTACCCCCACTTTAGCGGCGCCAAGAAAAGATCGTAGCCTGACTTTTCCTTATCAACTCTGCCGCCAGCGGTGTCCCATCGAGCGGGAGTGAAGTCCGGAGCTCTGGTCAGCATCTTCTTCTCTGGCTCTAGCTCTGAAATGCCCAGAATAGCGTCCCAGTCGCGCTTCTCCCCAGGCAGATAAATGGCCTTGCCTCGATAAACAGAGCCTTTAAGGCTGTCCCGCTCAGCAAGCATCGCAGCCTCAACACTGCGAGCTATCCAAGGATCTCACAGGCCACCCACGGCAAAGGTCTGAATAAATGGCATCAGATGTCAATCCTTCGGCAAATCTGGACGATAATCTCCGCCCCGCTGGAAGCATGTTCCTTCTGTCGCTGAATAGACCCGTGACGCGGACACTGTGTCGGTATCGAAATCAGAGGATTCGTCGATAGGGACGATCTTACTGTAACCAAAGTTTAATGTGTTGACATTTAACCAGTTCACTACAGCACGAGTCATGTCCAGCTGGGCTGACAAGCTCGCTACAATAGCTTCAGAAGATGCGGCAGCAGAACTGGACGCCATGGCAGTAGCTGCAGTCGAAAAAGAACATGAATATGACACCCGGGTTAATAAATGGCTGATGAAGTTTAAGTATATGATTTTATGAAAATTTCGACAGTACCTCCCCTTATTTAGGGTCTGCCCAGAATAAAATAGGAAATCACACACCAAGAGGGAGTGACCCCGAAAGAAAGAGGGACTGAGTCCCAAGAATGATATACACCTATAGGAGGCTTGGCGAACAAGAAAGCTATAGGGAATGGGATGCTCTCGGAGCGTTCGAATCGCCTACGCTGAGAAGGAAAGTGAAGAGAGAGAAGCGCAAGTTGAAAATGAGAAAAAATAGGTTCTCGGTGCACTAAATAGTGTCACCTTCATAGGGCTTCTCGGTGCAACACTTTGCGCGCCGAGAACCCCCCTCCCATGTGATAAATTGGCGCACCGATATCCTCACCGCGCCGAGATCCGCCTACGCCGAGAAGGGTGCCGCGCCGGGAGTCTTGCCGAGCCGAGAACCCTATTATGCACGATGAATCAAAAGAAAAAAGGGAAAAAGAAAAGAAGGGTTTGAAAGAGAAGGTATGGAAAATAAAATTTAATGAGATTAAAGTTGTCGAGCTACCAATCAAAGAAACCCAGCATTGTGAAGCTGAAGCACAAAAGAAGACTAGCAGATACTGTCAGGCACTGAGTAATGCACCTGCAGACACCGTGCGGCTTATTCCGCACCTACGCCGTCCACAGGTGGGGGGCATTTGTTGACATGTAAAATATGAACAAAACCAGATGAGATCAAAAGAAGATCAAGATAGAAGTAAAGACTTAGAAGACTCTTACAAAGTCAGAACTGACGAAGAGCCACTGTTCCTAACACTGCATTCAGCTAAAGCCCTTTTGTGGCCAGGCTGCTATCCGGCATTGCCGTCATCCTGACGACATTGTCGATCAAACCATACCAACTATTGTCCAGTCAACTGACTGATGAGACCGGCCTTCCGAAGACTTTGACGGACGTAAGAAGTCGAAGTACGTGTGACGGTCAATACTATGAGACAATGGCAGTCGACACCATGAGATAATGAGACAGTCAATATCATAAGATGATGAGTTAGTCAAGCACGATGAGATAATATGTGTTGCTTAACACAAATAGACTTAAAAGTCTTTAATGGGCTAAATGGAGGTGGCGCCGAGATGCAAGTGGAGCAGGCCCAATATCATACCTTGCGCACCGGGAAGCCCTTACATTCCAAGAGGCACGCCGAGAACTCCAATTGGTGCGCCGATTGCCCCCCTCCGAGAAGAAGAGGGCAAGGGGATATAAAATCCCTTCCCCCGTTAATTGAGAAGACATAAGAGAAGATAAGAGATAAGAGACCAAAGAGAGAAAAAAAAGAGAAGAACCTGAGAAGAGACCAAACAGAAGCACCTCCAGACACCACCCCTCGCATCTGAGAGAAGAAACTGAAGCGGAGAGAGCCCGAAGAAGCAGAAGACTAAGAGGTGGGCACCAAGGAGGGAGTGGAGTCAATGCTCCGCCCTCCCCCCCCATCCTTTCTTTCTCTTTTCTGTTTATCCATCGATGTAACTGTGATTTCTAGTTTATGAGAAATAGTATTAGCTCTCTCGACCCGTCTATGTTTCCCCTTTTACTGTTCTTGTTATTCCCCTGTGGATAATGCCAGCATATAAGCTGATGGATGTATTACCGTCTTCAGTGTTATTTTGAACGGAATGGAAATAAGAGATGGTCATTCCCCCCATTATATACTTCATATGTGTTCCTACATCACTGCATCGTGCGTGTATGAATTGTTCTTCACCGTGTTTCCACCTTCATTAGTCCTGAGTGAGGATTTAGAAATCAGGTTCCAGGGCTGGAGTCAGGCTATCTCCTAACTACTGGAACGACTGATGACTAACAGTGCAACTACTCGTGACTTTTCCAGTTTTTCGGATTCCCTGGTCACAGTAATACCCAATTTCGGGCACCATCAAGGTTGCTCCTAGGACCAGAGACATCAATCTCTTGGTTCCCAGGGTGACAGATGATAAAATTGAGTTAATTTCCAGGATGAAACTGTGATGGCTCGGGTCCCCTTTGACAGGAATCCCCTGAATCCATTCCCTAATCCACTATGCCCTTTAATAATCCATCACATTGTCCTATACATACCCCATCATAATCCATGTTTTGATTCCAAAATCCCTAGAACAGATTGTTGTTTCCATTGGAAATCCCAAAACCCCCCAAAAAAACCCCCAAACAGAGTACCGGGCAGCCCTTGTCTTCTCGGCTCCAAACCTTCCCGACGCCGTGAATAGTTCATGGCGCGGGGGTTCGCGCGCCGAGAGCTGCTTGCACCGGGAACTCCCATCAAAAGCCCGCACCGAGAGCCCTCATCTGATTCGTTGCTTCGTGCGCCAAGACCCTCCACAGTCCCCATTTAGACCTCCACCAACCTTATCAGGTATACCCGGGGGATGCCCACGAGCCTTCACTAAAATCTCAGGAAATAAATTAATGGGGAATGACCTCCCCTACATTTCGTTGTCCCGAACCGGGCCTACACATATAACCCTGAAAGTTCGAAGGGCTCTGCCTCTGCATGTGTCCCGTCGACTTCCAAAGGGGATATTGAACATCACCGTAGAGTGATTATATTACTTAGGAGCCTTAGCGCTCTCTTGTTCCGGCCACCATCCTGGCACTCCATGGGTGATGGTCTATCCCTTCTTTGGCATGACCCAAGGTAAGGGGAGATGCTGTTGGAATCATGATTTGACGATGACAAACCCTGATAAGCCAAGGGAGCACCATCAATGTGTACCCCTTTTGACTCCATTCCTCAGGGAAGATTAACAAGTTGAGACGTCTCTTCGAAGGCATACATCGAGGGACAAAGCCTTCGCCACTGCTCGAATTTCATCCCGCCATTGCGTAGACGGTCTCCTATCCTCGCTCGGAATAGACTAAAGCCAAGGGGAGATGCCGCCGGATTTGATCCGTGCGCTTAAATAAACTCATCATTTGCCTGCTCAGTTGTTATACGCACATTAGTCTTTTAAATGCCCTCCGAGGCCTCCTACTTTGGCGTTTAATCAAGGGTTGTCCTTCATTGTGGAGTTTGCTTCACCATTTCATGCAAATTTCCTTATTTGTCTCAAAGGGGATTCCAGACTTCTTGGATTTTCGTTCCACTTATCACCATTTTTTTGAACAAAGGGGGTAGGTAGCTTTTTTCTCACGATTATCTTTTGTGCCAGTGTAGAAATTTGAGCATCCATGAAGTGTCAGGAAGAACTTATTACGTCCTTATAGCTAAGGACCATTGCTCACATTGTGTGCAAATTGTGGGAGTTTTGTCTAGGTGTATTTCATGAGCTACGCTAGCAACATAGCTATGACTTTTCCCCTAGACTCATGCACTCACCAAAAATTAACTTTTCACTCCTTAGTTTATGTCGTGATGCATACATATCTAGAATTGGGACATCGTTATTTAGCAAGGAAGCACGGTCCTAGAAGATTTGAAGGAGATGTATTAAACTATGTTGTAGGCAAGCATGCAAGCAAGGTAAGCAAGCATTTTGAATCAACAACATACAAAGGTGTGTAGGAGATTTTTGTAATATATATGTATATATCATTATTATATATGCATATCTCATGTATTTATCATCATTCTGCTCGATGCGAATACCTGCAAATTAGTTATTTGAGAGTAGGTAAAAAAACATTAATGCCAAAGTGAGGGAAAAAGGACTTCATGCATAGTGATGGGTCCCGGTGGGATGAAGGGGTTGACGTTAGCCAATAGAGGTCATTTTATTCAAATGGTAAGTCTGGGTCAAAGGTAAGATGCCAGGCCTTGATAGGATGCCTCAGTCGGAAATGAACAATGGGTTTTGATGGGAGATCTAGCCTGAAATCGGGAGTGCGAGCTCTGCCAAACAGAAGAGTAGCGGGCTAAATTTTGGAGGGCAGGTTGTAAAAGCTGATAGATAGCAAGAAAGCGGGCTATGAAAGTTGGAAGGTAGTAATAAAGCGGGCCATGAAAGCTGATAGATAGTAGGAAAGTGGGTTGTGAAAGCTGATGGATAGTAAGAAAGTAGGCTGTGAAGGTCGGAAGGTAATAAAGTGGGCCATGAAAGCTAGTAGATAACAGGAAAGCAGGTTGTGAAAGCTGATGGATAGAGGGACAGCAGGCTTTGAAGGGAGGCCTAAGTCATTGAGTTGCACCGATTATCATGGTGGGACATTGTGACGACCCAGATTTCGGATACCAGATATACCAGATAGGACTATCAAATATATCTGATACCACTTGGAACCCACGAGACCTCCCAAGGGCGGTAAAGCCCCTAAAGGGAAAGAGGATTGTCATGAGGGGTACATTGAACTAACAGATATAGCAGAAGTAATAATATTTCATTAGATTGGGTTGCTAAAGTAGTAGAAATAAAATTACTTTTTAATTAACAGATTATATTAACAATAGGCATTATACTCATGCCTTAGCAATATCTCACATATCGTCCTGCGACACCCAGTCCCACCAGGGCGTACTGACATTGTCACATTCCGTCCTACCGAGATTACCGGCATTTTGAACATTTAGGTTGGATTCACATGCCCCATCTGGGCTAAATCCGTCTCTTTTTCTTATTGGGTTGACTCATATGTCTCCTGGCTAGTCAACCTTACTTACATTTTCAATTCTAGATTTGACTCTTATGTCTCTTCGGGCTGTCAAGTCGTTCCGCTCCTTCTCAAGAGCTGACTCAAACGTCCTTTGGCATGTCAGCTCCACTCAGGTTGGACTTCCCGAGTTGGGATCCCATGTCTCTCCGGGATATCTAATCCGCCCTTCTAGTCCCATCGGGCTCGACCTATGGATGCCCCTTCGGGCTACCGACCCATTTCGCCTATCAGCTTCCGGGTTTAACTCATATGTCTCTGTTGGACAGTTAAGCCCACTTACCTTTCATCCCACTGGGTCTGACCTATGTATGCCCCTTTCGGGTTGCTAACCCATCTTGCCTATCGACTTCCGAGTTCGACTCTCACATCCCACTAGGGCTATCGAGTCCCCTCCTTTCATCCCACTGGATCTAGCCTATGTATGCCCCTTTCGGGTTGCCGACCCATCTTGCCTATCGGCTTCCGGGTTCGACTCTCACGTCCCACTGAGGCTGTCAAGTCCCCTCCTTTCATCCCACCAGGTCTGGCCTATGTATGTCCATTTTGGACTGCCAACCCATCGTGCCTTTCGACTTTCAAGCTTGACTCCTATATCTCATTGAGATTGTCAAGTTCATTCTTTTGTCTCCACGGGTTTAGTCTATGTATGCCTTCACCGACTACCAACCCAATTTGCCTATCGGCCTACGGATTTGATTCATACATCCCACCCGGGCAGTCAAATCCACTCGTTCCTCCTACCGGGTATGGCCTATGCATGTCCCTCTCGAACTGCCAACCCATTTTTGCCTATCAGCTTTCGGGTTTGACTTTCACGTCCCACTAGGGCTATCAAATCCATCCTTTCTTTCTTTTGAGTCTGACCTATACACATCCCTTTCAGGCTGCCAACCCATCTTGCCTATTGACTTCCAAGTTTAATTCGCATGTCCCTTTCGGACTGTTAAACCTGCTTATTTGTTGTCCCAACCGAACTTGGCCTATGCACATCCTCCTCGGGTTGCCAGCCCGTTCGGCTTATTCGCTTTTGGATTTGACTAAGCACGTCCTACTAGAGCGGTCAAATCCACTCACTTGTCCAACCGGTTCGGCGCACATGTCCCTCTGGGAATGCCAAACCCTCTCTGCCTCTTGGCATCATAGGTGCAAAAAAAAAAAAATCAAAAAAAAATAGGGCCCGGAGCTGAAGAGACCCGACAACGTCAAGAGGAAGGATGATTCCCGATATTGCCCGTACCATCAGATGCTCGGGCACTCTATCGAAGACTGTTATATTTTCAAAGATATCATTGAAGACATGATCTAGAAAGGAGAGCTTCAAATGGGTGAATATAAGGTGGACCTACCTCGCCCTCACGAGATGCCTGTGATGGGGGCGACAGCGAATGTGATATCTCTATATCAACAACTGCCCGAAGAGGTGTCAGAAGCTTGCGCCAAGCACACCTATGAAGCATTTATCCTGGACCCTGCAAAGGATCAAGAATGTTCGCATGTGGTGCCGAAGAAGACAAA
This sequence comes from Amorphophallus titanum, assembly GCA_024336825.1. NCBI lineage: Eukaryota > Viridiplantae > Streptophyta > Magnoliopsida > Alismatales > Araceae > Amorphophallus > Amorphophallus titanum. The sequence continues at coordinate 19,254 of JANBPO010004625.1, forward strand.
AATAAAATCGGCATCCCACCCTACCCAGGGAGTCCGACTCCATGGTGTTACACCTCGGCCAGAACAGCCCGCTGTGACCCTAGTTTGGCACCAGATGACCCCTCAAATGGTCATCCAAAGGCCGGCTAATAACAATAAGAAGCAGATTCTTCTGTGAATGCATAAAGAAGTCAGTCCGAAAGTCAAACAACTGTAGTCAATTATTGACGGGTTGGAAGAATATCAACAGCCCAAGCTTCAACCAGTGCAGCTGAAGGAATATATCCCTTGGGAAGACCTGGTGTCTCTCAGTCTCAATCAGGAAGATGCGAAGGAGATTTGGGGGGAAGCTTCCCCGGATGCTTCAAGCCAGTAGACGTCGGCCGAAAAGAAGAAGATAAGGAAGAAGTTGAAGAACAAAGGAAAATGCAGCATGGTGTCATGCAATACTCTATCGGCCTTATTCAACATGGCCCAAATCTTCAAATAGGAGGATGAAAAGGTATGCCTTGCGCCGACCGAAGCGAATCAGGCCAAAGCTTTCACTTGTCATCAAGCTACGAGATCTAGAAGGAGGTAGGGACACTTGCCCCCGGCCAATCACAACATTATCTTCAAGGGTGAACAACCATACCAAATCCCCGAGCTCGAGGTGAAAGGTGCAAGGGTCCCACCCACACCGGGCCTATACCTTGAAGATGTCGTCGGCTAGGCAATCCCCTCGTTTGCTAAATTTCTACTCACATAGGAAGGCAGATGACCGAGTCGGCAGGCTAATTCGGAAGTTGGGGGCACGATATTCTCAGGAAGCAAGGACAAGGAGGGCACTGCCCCTGTGGCCGAGCCAATACAGATCAAAGAACCAGCTGACCGAGTGAGCACCCCTATGGCCGAGCCAATACTGATCAAAGAGCCAGCTGACAGAGCATGTCAATATCGGGCAGTAGTCGAAGGGCAAGACAAACTGTCCTCTGAGCCGGCTTCACCAACCTCTGGCAAGCACGTCTGAGCTGAGGAAGCAAGATTAGCTCATGTCCGAGCTGGCGCTCGAATATTGAAACAATT
>JANBPO010004630.1:0-21679 GCA_024336825.1 Amorphophallus titanum
CGGTCAATGGCAGTTCTCAGGAAACCTCCCTGCTACTCTGAGATTCTGGCCACTGTCCAGTGGCAAATTCAAAAAATGATAAAGGCCAGATCCTTGCAGATCTAATTTTTCTATCTAGCCTTATATCAAAGTGCTTCAAAGTAGCTTTCTAATGGCATCAGTCTGAGGTCAATCAGACAGCAGGGTTGGTCACAGCGGTTATTCTCGCCGAGGTGCACATCTGAAAATAGAAGCGATAGGTCCGTGGGCAGCAACTCCAAGCCTTGGAGTTCGGAGTCGATCGGCCTCCGACCGGCGACTCCCGCCCGACCTCAGTCCGTGGAGGCGCGCCACCAGGGGTCCCATCACCGTGGGATCCACCCCAGAAGACCTAGAGTATAGTGTGGCTTGTGGGCCCCACGGCCCCGTTGATCGCGTTGTCTGGACAACTCCAAAACGTAGGTTCGGCACCGACGGAGGTGACACTAAGATGCTGCCCGTCAACCTGATTCGCGTGATTCATGGGCCCCACTTGTGACCTTTTACCTCCCTTCGTGGAGTGGGTCAAACATTTGTATTGCTGAAAAATTATTTAACCGGGAGTCCGTAAATCGGCCGGGGTTGTCTTCGCCACGCCGAGTGCGTGGAGGTAATGGTCTAGACTTCTTGGTGTTCATTTGCTAGTCTAGTATACGGTCGTATGCCGCTGCGAGAGTGTAGGATACTAGCCCATGTGTTCATGTCACCGTTGTGAGTAAGAGGGTGACCTGTCCCGTGAGTCAATCTGAGTCCGGAAGTTGAGTCGGACTACCCTTGAACTCTGTCGATTCCTCAACCGCGCACGATCCGCGTTTCCTTCGCTAAAGGGACGATGAGTGAGCTTGCATTCTGTTAACGACGTATAGCCCTAGGATCTCTTAGTGTCGGCCCTCAAGCCCCTCATATCGGCGCGTTGTTGGTCATGTCCGCATGTAGAGTCTGAGATCCGCATCATATAGAGTCGGTCTCTCGTGTCTGTCCCGCATCACAATGCTCTAAGGCAGAGCAATGGCAAAAGACCCACTGAGAAATCAAGTCCCTTCATCAATGAAGTGGAGTGGACAGAGTCATGAAGTGCCTTGCTACCTCTGCTTTAAATGAAATAGAATGGTGAGCTACACTGAGTAACTAAGGAAGCTAACGTTTGATCAACGTGCATTCTGACGTCAAAAGGTGCATGCTACACTTGAATGCTCTTGCAAAATGGAAAAGAAGAAAATCAAAAGAAAAATCTGAAAATGGTAGCACCCCATGGATAAAATCAGAAACTTCACAAGGTGATTAACCTCAAAACTATTTGTAGTTTCTTTCAAATGGGTGAATGGAATTGAACGAGTATGATGAAAGGAAGTTAATGTGGTCTTAAAAAAAGATGGATTAGTGAATGTAACGAAGTATTTTTTTATTAATGAAATAGAAGTTAAATTTTGATTATATACTTGTGCAATTACATCTTATGTGTGATTGTATCGCGCTCTGATCATGTTTGCTTACGAGAGGCTTATGATGCCGGCTGTTCGCGTCTTCCCGAGCGAGTCTTCCGCTGAACATAAAGGCTCGAGGCGTGACATAAAGAGAAGTAGAGGGTGGTCTGAAGCTGGCTCTACTGGACTAACCTGCGCACCTTGGGGATAAATGTCAAAACACAGTGCTCCGGAGTCGAATGGCGCCCTTCTTATTGGTGTTGGCAGAGGACTTTGAAGATCTTAGCCAAAATTCACACCCAGAATCGTACAGGAGTGGCCGTGGTAGCTTCTTCTCTTGGGCTCAGGTTTCCTACCAGAGTAGATTTTCACAGTCAAGGTAGAATGGCTCTCCCGGGTAGCACAGACGTCGGATGGCCGCGAGACTAGCACTCCTACGAGGCTGCTTCAAATAGCATTCCAACAATATAAAATACACCACCAGAAGATCCGTGGTGACTCTGGGATAGGCTCTGCAACTAGGTACTCCTCTGCTACCCGTGAACTAATTCTGATGCGGGGCGGACAGTGAATCTCAGACTCTAGCAAGCTCACGACTCGTCCCTTAGCAAGGGAAGCATTGTGGACGTGCGCGGTTGAGGAACCGGTAGTGAGCTAGGGTGGTCGACTCTCTCTCGTGCCCGGGTCGGGTCACGGGATGGGTCTCGCTCTCTCTCGCAGCGGTAATTTGAACTATTTTTTGAGCTAAGTAACCTATCACATGCAGCGGCATATAAAAACTTATACGAGAAAAGTAACTACCTAGGAGGAGGGTGGTGGGTGTACCTCCACGCTTCGGGTGTGGGGAAGACGACCCCGGCCAAGTACGGTAACTCCCGGTAAAATATTACAATAATTACAGAAATAAATTTACTGCCCACCCCACGCAAGGAGGTAAAGCGCTACAAGTAGGCCCTGGAGGACCGATCTTAGGTTGATGGGCAGCAAGCCGGAAGGGCTTTCCGGTCGAAGATGGGCTGCTGGTCCGACTCGACACTATTCCAACTCAGCTCAGCAACTTATTTCAGCAACTCAGCCCGCTGGACAGCAATCGAACTCAACACTTGGGACGGAGGCTTTCGGTCGTATTATGACCGCGGTGATTAGCTGGGACACTGTTGAGGGGTTGCCGATCGACCTCCGAGAGTGGCGGTTGCCAAATGTGAGCCGGCATATTTTTCGAGGAATTAATTCCCGGACTGCTCCTGTTGGCTTGACTCAGATCAGATCTGCGCGCTGTCACGAGATTAATTGTTTCGCACAGATCCGATTTCGGATCGAGGAAAAATCAACACTAATGCGTCCTCAACGATGGGCTGGGGCACGGAGGTCACTTGTCCAGACTCGTCCTCAAAGGATGGCAGGGCTACTGACGAGCTGGCGTCCACTAGCTCCTGGATCATCTCCATGGTGGCCGCCGCATCCTCACCTGTCAAATGAGCAACTCAAATCAAGTCAGTAATTCCTAGTTACTAAGAAGGGTCCAACAACAATGGGAAGATCCCCTCAACAGCAATTGGACACTTACCTGGACAGCTACTAGCCACCGTGGGTGCTGGCTCTCCTGCCTGTTCGGGTGCTCCACTCAATACCTCAGTAGGGGCCTTGGCCCCCGACGCCTCTGCTTCCTCTGCATAATCCAGACAGTTATATTAGAAACCGAAAACAAGCAAAGTCCCAGCTCACACCTAGCTATAGAAGCCCTTACCTGAATGGGCTCCTCCTACACCTTTCCACGACTCAAAGTCAGGGAAGGTCTTAAGGTTGGGGGCGATTTAGTCCATCACCTGGAGAAATCCCTCCACATCAATTTCACACTCTGCCCCCTCCTCATATGGTAGGTCCACTTCTCGAGGGGGCGAAAAGGTCGCCTCCGCACTGGCCTCCAGTGTAGCTACAAAATACAAACAAATCTAGCAAAATAAGATTAGCCAACTACCATGGCCAAATCAAGCAAGGGCAAAGAAGGCGAAGCGACACTTAGTCAAGGCTGTCTCTACCTCAACCTGCCTGCCAGTCTCGAGTCCCCCAGAGGACTCACCGGACTCAGCTACCATAGCCTCTACTTGAGGGCATTTTCACCTAGGCTGCAGACCTCCGTCCCCACTTCCCGAGGATGCCTCAGTGGAGGGGTGATCCCCCTCTGCTGCAGAACCTGTCAATAGACATAGCATTATACAATGCCTCAGTTCCATACCCAGAAAACTACAAAAGCAAAAGGAAGGGGGCAGGCTAAAGAAAGAAGCCTTGCCTAAAGCCCAAAAGGGGTCATCGGCAAAGGCACTAGCTGCTCCGGTCTCAATGCTAGTGCTCGGGCCGCCATCGCGACGGCCTCCCGTGTAACGTCCCAGAGTCCATAATGCCAATAATTTGTTACTAAGTATCAAATTACCACCACTATGAACTGAGAGTTCATGATACTGATAACCCGATACTAGGTATCGCATTACCACTACCATGAACCGGGGTCGCCACCCAAGAGGCTGATGAGACCCCCAAAGGGTTAGTGTGGGTTGTTGAGAGATTGCATTAACAATTGGAATTTGCAGCGCGCATTGTAGATTTTTAGCAGTTAATAGCAGCGAATAACTAAAAATAAGGCGGTAGTAATTTTGAAATATCAGAGTGATATAAATATAAACTAGTCCAGATTTATAATATTCACTAGAAATTAGAAAAATTTCTAATTTCTTTTTATATAAAACCCACCCCCTTCTCTCTCCTCTCACTCACACTCTCACTTTCTCTCTCCCATTCTCTCTCATTCTCTTGCCTCCTCGCCTCCGGCTGCAGACGGAGGGGTTCGTGAGTGAGCTGACGACGCCGAGAAGCTGTTGAGATGCATGATGGAGCGAGGATCGGATCGGTTTTGGAACAATCCTGAACGGTGGATTCAAAGCCGGCAGTTGAGCTCACGTTGTGATTTTCAGTGTGGTTTAGTCGCCTCGGTGCTCAGTTTCTTTGGTGGATGTAGGGAGACGGATCGCCACTTCCTCTTGCACGTTTTCCCTGTCCTTGTGCATGGTTTGGTGCTCGAACGGGCTAGATCGAGCCAGTTCTAGCAAAATCATTATTTTTAGGGTTTATAGGGTTCACCGAAAAATGGCAACCATTCTTAGTCTAGTTAGTGTCAAAATGACCGCTGGGATGTCCGGATCCCATTCCCGTGAGTTTCGTCGTGTTTGGTCGTCATTTGGGGCCGGAAGGAGTCCGGGAACCTCGGTGACTCGTTTAGGGTCGATTCATCGGAATCACCCCGATCTCGCGTTTTGATCGCCGCATATGTCCCGTCCAGCTTGTGGAAGGTTAGTTTTGTCGCTTGGCACTGTTTCCCCTACGCTTCGGTGTGAATGGGGTATGGAACGGGCCGATTTGACTTTTCTACTGTTTTGATCGTCAGATCACTGTGGCGGTCATAGCAGAGACCGTCACATGCTCTGACGGTCCTACGATAGATCGTCACATGCCTTCAGGCGTGTAGGTTAGTTCGTAGCTATGGGAGTGTGAGGGCTCACCATTGGGGCATCACAGTCCTCTGACGCCTCTTTTTTGGTGCATCATAGCCTTGTCATTTCTCGAGGTTTGTGTCAGTCAGTTCGCTCTGACGGCCTTGCCTTAGATTGTCAGGGTGCTATAGCGCGCCTGCCTTAGGATGTCACAATGTTTGTCCAAGGTTTGACTAGTTAAGTCGGTTGGCTTTAACGGTCCTTCCCCTGTGCGTCGGAGTCGTGTTACGCGCCACTCTTAGGCCGTTACAGTGTCGTTCGTCTTAGGTTACTATTGTAGGGCAGTGTTTGTGACGCCCCATTCCTCGACCGTTACATTCGTGTGGCGTGTCTTCATTAGACCGCCAGAGTCTGGTCTCCTCTATAGTGTAATAGCTCATCCTTAGACCGTCACCTCCGTGTAGAGATCTAAAGGTAGACCGTCACAGTGCTAGAGTCTTGCTTTCCATCATTTTGGTTTCTGATTGTCTTGGCTTGTCCTTGTGGTCTACCCGCTTTCCCATGGATGTCTCTTGACATCCTATGAGGGCTAAGACTACGTGATCGAGGTAGGGGGATGGACTCCTTACTTCGCTAGGATCATTTTGGTACCACATGCATGCCCATGTGTAGGCGTTTACATCGTTTTTCATGTAAGATCTATTTTAAGGGTTTTTAGGTTAAAAATGCTTGAAAAATTGGTTAGGGCTATTGTATTTGCGTTTTGATACATGCTGTGGTTGTAGAAAACTTACTATTCATCTTCTCCTACCCCTTTTCTTTTGTTTCGCGCCGATCTGGCTTGACCGGAGGGGAGTTCGGTTTCGAACTCGTCCCTCTCGTTTCCCAGTCGATATAGCGCGCCTGCTAGAGGCCGTTATATGCTTAACGGACCCTAGGGGGTGCGTTATGCATTGCATGGCGGACCACTCGTGGACCGCTATGCTATCGTGGTTTTTGTAGGTCTGTAGGTTGTGGGGCATGACGGACTGGGTCCAGTCCGCCATGGCCAGTATAACGCCCTGCCCCTAGTGCGTTATACTATGTGGTAAACTATGGAGTTTTCTGAGTTTCCAACATTCGGGTGACTTTAACGGACCACTCCTGGTGCGTTATAGTCACATGGCACACCAGTCGTGGCGTGCTATGGTCTGTGTGGTTTTGGATGGTTCTCTGGAGTGTATAACGCATGGGCTAACGCGTGTCATACATTACATGACGCCCCAGAGGTGGTGCGTTATGATCTGCAGGTCTGGGTTTTCATTTGTGCACGGGTGAGCATAACGGCCTGGGGGAGGCGCGTTATAGTCACATAACACCCCGTCCCTGGTCCATTACACTCTACTGGTTAAGTAATTTTAGAAATGCATGTTTAATTCCCATCTTATGCATTCTATGCTACATCTATATTATATTTGTGCTATTTTGTTATTATTGGCTTGCTCCTACAATCCCAATGGAATGCTTGGACTTTCCATGTGATGGAACCACTAGACGTAGCCCTACACTTCACGGATGGTCGACCCACTTGGGAGAGGTGGAGGGACAGTCCCATCAAAACGATTTAAGCTAGTACCGTGGGCCCTCGGCTCGATCGTAGCACTCTACGAGGAGGGAAATCTAGCTGGAGGCATGTCCCTAGGCACGGGTCGGTGTGTGCACATGTGGTCAGAGGTGAAAGTTGACACTGACGAGTGTTACTCTGACTAGTTCTCAGTTGGTACGGTTTGGTTACGCCTCTCGCTGGGCACATTCAGACTCGCGAGTTGCTTGAGATGTAGTGTAAGCCGTCAGGGGACGCATCTGGTCTCTCTCTTCTGGTGGAGTTCCCTGTCCTTCTCCTGTCACTAGAATGAATGAGTTTATTCTGTTGGTAGATGTAGTTTTTACTGCTAGCTCCTGTTGCTAGCCGTCGCTCTGGTTATTTGGTTAATTGGTTATTTAAAACTCAGATAATCCATAGGAAAATAAGAGTATAATGCACCAGGGTAGGCGCGCTATAGGACTATAACGCATGAGATCAGGGGCGTTAAAGTCAGCCAGCACACAACACACTGATAAGGGATATAACACACCAGGGGTGGGGCGTTATATGAACACGACGCACCTCTCATGGGCCGTTATGCCCACCAAAATGACTAGAATCCACAGGAAACATGGGATATAACGCACCAAGAGGGGGGCATTATACTAATTTAACGCATAGGGGTAGGGGCGTTAAAGGCAACGGACCTTTTACTCAATACACAGGGCTATAATGCACCAAGCGAGGCGCTTTAAGGCCACCTGAACATGAAAATCCACAGAAAACTCAGTACACGGACCACATAACGCACCAATAGGGGTGCATTAAATGACCATAACGCACCGGGGGTGACGCGTTATGTCACCTGGGTTTCGTGACTCCAGAGTTCAAAATCGAAACCCCTTCCCGACCGATCGAAATCGATGGGGGACGCGGCGAAATACAAAACCAACTGAACCTGCCAACCCATACCGACCATTCAAGCCTACACATGCCACTAGAAATGAAATATGATGCCCATGGATATAATTACAACAATTAAAAGATAATTTCAGACATTAAAACCTTAAGAATGCACTAATTAGGAACATGCACGAAATACGAAACAAAGGGCGTCGGACCATGATGCATGTGGTACCGGCAGTGTCCTAATGAGGTAAGGAATCCATCCCCCTACCTGGATGACGACGAAAATGATGATACGCTGTCGATCCGGCGAGAGGGCGACGCGGCGCCTCCCGGCCCGGCTCAACTCCACGCTCTGCGAATAGAGGAATGGTGGGCGTTGACGCGATCCTCACGATGTGACCAATCCAATGGCACCTCTCTGGCTTTGATCAGCAGCCATCTGAACCAGAAATCGAGAGGGGCGCAAAAATTGAGAAATTAACCCCAAAATCATCCAAAACAAGAATAGCACATAAAACAAGGAAGATGGCGATGGATGGCGACGCAGAGGGCGTCAACAGATTCCTGGCGAGATGAGGAGTCCGTTCCCCTATCTTTTGCGCAGCGAAGACCGCGAATCAGTGCAGATCAGGTGACAGGGGCCACGTCGTCCTTCTGCTCGCACGTATCTCCACGCTCCACAATCCGAGAGATGGAGGGCACTGGCGCGATCCTCGCGTCGAGCCCGTCCCATCGGTATCTCCCACACATTGACTGGGGTCCATTTGGACCGTGAATCGAGAGAATGGGGAGTGGAGGAGAGAGAACGTGTGATGGGGAGAGAGAGAGTGTCGAGATGGAGAGAGAGAGAGAGATTCGAGAGAGAGAGATGAGTGGCGTGAGATATTTTAAAGTCATGATTGCACAGATTCAGTTTCGTCCAGAGTTATTGATGGAAATCAAGTCCCTGCAAGGAGATGATCCGATGCTGGTAGAGATCAAGGAAAGTCTGAGTAATAGACCTGATTTTTGTTTAGCTGAGGATGGCAGATTGTTATTTCGAGGAAGAACCTGTGTTCCGGATGTAGCTAAAGTAAAAGGCAAGATATTAGAAGAAGCTCATAGGTCCAGGTATACTATTCACCCTGGAGGCACTAAGATGTACCGGGATTTGAAAAGATCTTTTTGGTGGCCGAGCATGAAAAAGGAAGATGTAGAATTTGTGAGTAGATGTTTGGTATGTCAGCAAGTAAAGGCCGAGCACTTTAGACCTACTGGGGAATTAAAGTCACTCGATATACCACAATGGAAATGGGAGAGCATCGGCATGGATTTTATCATGGGTCTACCTAGGAATAGCAATGGATTTGATGTAATATGGGTCATTTTTGATAGACTAACTAAGTCTGCTCATTTCTTATACATTAAGTCAAAATGGACAAGTGATGTTCTGACTGCTTTGTATTTAAAGGAAGTTGTAAGACTTCATGGAATACCCATAAGTATCATGTCAGATAGAGACCCCAGGTTTACTTCACACTTCTGGAGAGGACTACAAGAGTCCTTGGGAACTCGTCTAAGTTTCAGCACTACTTTTCATCCTCAGACAGACGGACAGACTGAAAGGACTAATCAGATTGTTGAAGATATGCTAAGAGCTTGCATCATGAATTTCAGAGGCAGTTGCATGAGCATTTGGCTTTGATTGAGTTCGCCTACAATAACAGTTACCAGTCTAGCATTCAGATGGCTCTGTTTGAGGCTCTCTATGGAAGAAGTTACCGATCACCTTTGTGTTGGGATGAGGTAGGCGAGAAGCAATGGCTGGGACCGGATCTCATTTCAGAATCATCTAAGAATATTCATATTATTAGAGATCGTCTGCTAGTGGCACAATCAAGATAGAAAAGTTATGTCGATTGTAGAAGAAGAGCCTTGAAATTTCAAGTCAGCAAACATGTGTTTTTGAAGGTATCGCCCATGAGAGGAATTAGAAGGTTTGGCATTCGTGGCAAGCTGAGTCCAAGATACGTTGGCCCTTTCGAGATTCTAGAGAGGGTTGGAGAAGTTGCTTACAGATTAGCCTTACCACCTCAATTATCTGCAGTACATAATGTTTTCCGCGTATCTATGTTATGGAAGTATATTTACGACCACACTCACATCATTCAGCATGTGGATTTAGAATTAAAGGAAGATTTGACTTATGAAGAAAGACCCATCAAGATATTGGACCGCAAGTAGTAGCAACTCAGGAATCATTCCATATCTATGGTCAAGATTCAATGGAGCCGAAAATTGGAAGAAGCTTGGTGTGCCCTCCCCTCTCTCTCTCTTATTCTTGGAGTTCTTCCTTCTTCTTCCCCCAATCTACTCCAGATCTACTCCTAAATCTTCTATCTCCCTCAAATCTCTTCCTCTTCCCTTCTTCCTCTATCTATTGTGAATGTTCACCACCGCCGCCGCTGCTGCTCGTGCCACTGTTGAGCCACCACAAGCCGGTCTTCATTCTACTACCCTAAAACTCAGAGTTGCAGGACAGCAGCGCAGTGAAAGGGCTGGTACGGGAGATCCGACCGTTGGATCATGACAAAACTTTGAGGGTAGGTTCTCCCTATCATAGGTCCTTCCTAGTTTAATTTTGAGGTTGATCAGAGTTCGTTTAGGCCTTTTCCCAGCCACTTGTTCTTCCTTCTCAGAGTCTGCCTACGAGCAGACCAGCGGCATAGATCTTGGAAGATGAATTTTCTCACCCCCAAAACGATGTCAGGTTAATGCAAATAAGTATGCGTGTGATCACTACCCTCCCCTATACCCACCATAAAAATACTAGGTCCTAATTCATTCATTTGGTATTCAGTCAAAGCCCTTGATCAGGGAGTTTAGATTCTATCCTGTGTGTTCTGCATTTTGGGACAGTGTGCACAGTAAGTTTGCAGTCACTGCCATTTTCATTCCAGACATTGGACGAGTCTGAAATTCCAGTATGCCATAGGATTTTGAGTTCTCTTTCCAACGGTACCTTTTTTTTCTCAATCCGACATCGTGGCTGGCTGTGGCGGCCGATATCGTCAGAGTGTACAGTTTTGCCCAGAAGCTGAGCTGGGGGACAGTCTCGGGAAATAAATCCCAAGAAATCGCACGTATCCACTCCAGTGACCGCCGCTCTCGGGGATCGACCCAGGACACTCCAGGAATGTCCCCGCCAGTCGCTGCAGCCCGAAGTCACCCAGACATCACCGTACCAGCAGTAGGCCCCACGTGCTGTCATGCTGGCTCGAGTGAACCATGGTGAACCGACCGATCGCGTCCACCCGAGCGCCACCAATTGCTGCCCATCAACCCGAGAACGGTGCTCCCGGACTACTGTTGTGGCCTTTTACGTCCATGCGTGGAGTGGGCTAACATTTACATGCTGTAATTAATATTTAATTATTGTATCGGGAGTGACGATTTTCGACCGGGGTCGTCTTCCCTACGCCCAGAGCGTGAAGGTACACTCGCCACCCACTTGTCTTACTTGCTTAGCTAGTATATGCCTTGATGCCGCTGCATGTGAGTAGGTTACTATTCTAACTAGTTTGTGATAATCACCGCTGTGAGTTGTGAGTGTGAGACCCGTCCCGCGACTCGTTCCGAGCGCGAGAGTGAGCCGACCACCCGAGACTCAAAGCCGGGGTGACGAACAACCCTTTGGCTTGAACCTTCCGTTCAGGTCATTTGAATCAATAAGCTCTTCTCTCTGTCCCTTCCGGTGACGAATATTCCCCCGACTTGGACCTCCCGTCTAGGTCACGTCCATCGATGAATCCTTCCCTTGTCCCTCCGGACGACACATACACCCCTTTGACCTAGGGCCCTTCGTCTTGATCAACCCACTTCTCGGAACTGCTCGGTGGCGCCGCGAGGTCTGCGTGGTGGAGTGATTCCCTCGGCTCTCCCCTGGGGAGGCGAGCACTCTCCTGCGCACCTCCGCATGCCTAGCCGGAGCATTCCTAGATCAAGCCTTTGACGCGGACCTGCACTCTGTCAAGGAGCAGAAGAAGGAGGAAAAGAGAAGGAAAAGAAAAAAGAGGACAGACCCATGGGCCAGCGCCCGAACAGATGTATATGAATGATTGTTCTATTCCAAAATAAGAGAATACATGTGCTACGGGGCATCCCCCTGAGTTACATGACCGAAAAGAAAGGGAAGAATAGAGGAAGAGAGAGGAGCGGAATACATCGGGAGGCTTCGGGAGAGTGGCGTTCAGTCAATTCCCCGGGAGATATCCTCAAGGGGGAGGATGCCGATACAAGGGAAGTTCGTCATGTCGTTTAGTCGGCTCCTCTGCCCCTCGAGATGCCCCAGCTCTGCTTCGAGAGAGGCTGCCTCAGTGCGGGCAATGGCAAGCTCCTCACCCGTCCTCTCCATGGTCGCCTCAGCTTTGGCCAGTGCGGATCTAGCGGTAGCAAGGTGGCCTTCTAGCTCCTCAATCCTGCATTTGAGGGCATGAGCATCCTGACGACCACCTGCCAAGGCCTTCTCAAGTCATTCCCCATTGATCCGGCGCTCCTCCAAGACTTGCAAATATTCGCCCTCCTGGGCCCTGATTGCGGCAAGCTCGTTAGGGACCCGAGTCTCTAGGAACTCGCGACGGTTAACATACTTCAGCAGTAACAGTACACATCGCGACCACTCCTCGAGAGGGCAGCCGAGCACTTGCAACGCACCGGTCAGCTGCGTCGCTATTGCATGCGCCCCTCGGTACGTGAGAGAGGGGTCGGCGAATATCATTGAACGCAGCGCTACCAGCATGGGGCGGACCGATGCGTCCGAGGCGCTGTGACCGATGGAAGGCATCTCTGGCGGGCGGAACTCCACCATGCTGTCCACGGTGGCCCACATCTCTGTGTCCACCGCAGCCGATGAGGAAGGGAGCGCCACGGATAGGTCGCTCGGGCCTCCCACCTCGATATGCAGTCCCCGGCCGGCTATTGCCAAGGGAGCTGTCGGAGTTACGGCCGCACCACTTGACTCCACGACTGCAAGGGGTTGCTCCTCCTTACTCTCGATCGGGGGAAGGGCGGGGAGTGGAGCAGACTCTGCTGCCATCGCTGAAGTCTGGGCTGCTTCGTCTAACGATGTCCCCTCTTCACCACGGACCGTGAGCTCGGCCAGCATCCTCCCCAGGAGCCGACTCTCCTCCGGCGTCGCAAGTGGCCAGGGAGGGGGAAGGGGAACCATAAGCTTCAACCCACTCCCTGATCGCAGGAAGGACACAATCTGCTCCACCTCCGCTGCTGAGAGTAGCTTCGGCTCGTCCGTCTCTGCCGGGGCCGTTATCCCTCTCCGCTTGGCGATAGCTCTGCGGGCTTTCGCAGAGCGTGCCTCAGGGAGGCTCTCCTCTTCCTAGAACACAAAGAAGTAAGGGGATTAGCCTTGCATCAAGCGAAGCAGGCCGCCCGAGTTTCGAAAAGCATGGAAAGAGTCCCAGGGATGTCATTTTACCTCGATCACAGGGATGATTCGGCTTTTCGGTGCTACCTCCCCTTCCTCCAGGGCCTCCTCGGCAGCGGATGCAGTCCCTGCAGCTGCCTCCTACTGCAGGACCTCAACGAGAGCCGCCAGCTTCCCCAGACTGGCACCACCACCCTCGGGTCGCTCGACCGATACATTGGGGAGGGGTACCTCTACGGCCTCTGGTCGAGCCACCTCCTGCAGACAAACCAGAAGATAAGAGACGGAGGACCAGAACTAATTGCAAAAGGAGGGCCCCGTATGAACGGGTCCGCACTTACGACATCTTCCTCGGGAGTCGCCTCGTCAGAAGAGTAGTTATAGTCTACCTTCTCACTGGAGGAAGACTCGGCCGAGGTAGGTTCCTCCCTGGTGGGAGAAGGAGCGCCTACTCGAGCACCCTCGGCCTCTTCCTCGTGTGGGCTCGGGGATGGCGAGGCCCCGGACCTCAGCCTCCTCCTCGTATACATTAGCCTCGGCTCAGGGATCACCCTAGCCTCTATATGCGCGAGAAGGGGCGCGAGGGGAGCTGCCAAATGAAGAAACACTCGGGTAAGGCGAAGGCTCACGAGCTCCCAACATAAAGAAAAAAAGGGAATATGTCATGCCCTGCCGGTGGAAGGAATTACCCTGTGCGGTCTCCGTGGACGGGAGCAGACTGGGAACCGTCCCCTCTGCGAAAGAGGCGACCCCGGGAGCAGCGGGTCCTACTGCGTCCGAAGCAGAAGCGGGCGCCGGCTCTTCCGTAGGAACTAAAAGGAAGGAGGCCAGTGTTAATAAAGAAGTAAACATATAGAAAAAGAGGCCTGGCCCCGTAGGGCGGGAAGGCAACAAAAGGGGGGGTCATTAGTGAGAATCTCTAACCAGTGGGTTGACTGGACTCAGCCTGAGTCGCTGCGATCGCGGCCATGAGCTTCTTGGCTTTAGCCTTCCTCCACTCCAGTTCCTCCGGGCTGACCCTCTTGCCCAGGAACTCCGCAGAATCCGCCTTCTTCGCTTCTGCTGGAAGAGAGCACGTGCATGTCTCACAAAAGCAAAAGGTTCCCTGAGAAGGGTGGCCGAACCCTGAAGGGTGTCAACATCTGAAAGCCTCACCTGTAGGGCGGCTTGGCTCGGCCCGGGGCGTGGCGAATGTGGCGAAAGAGGGAATCGACGGAGGAGGGGAAGCTGAAGCTGCCCGGAGGACCGCCGCCCTCTTCTTCTCGGTCTCCCGCTGCATAGTCACCCTTGCGGCGGCGAGCGCCTCTTCCACAGGCGACTTCTCTTGGGGCTCCCCAGCAGCCCCGGGCGAGCGGGTGGGGGTCAACGACAGCTCGGACCCGGCCCAGGGTTCGGCCACAGCATGGACCGGCGAAGGTGGAGTCCCTTCCCTAACTGGTGAACACAAAAGATACCCGGGTGTGAGCATCCCAAGCCAAAATAGAGACAAGCCCTCTTCAGGGGCAAGGGTGCCGAAGGAAATCTTACCGGTCGGTCGGCTCGGCGCGGCCTGGCCCGCCTCGAACTCCTCAAATGATGGGATTGGAGGCGGCGCAGGGGTGGTCCTTGAAGATTGGGTAGCCTCTATTTTTTGGCGCTTGGCTTCCCGCCGTCCGACCACCTTCGCTTCACTTATCGCCTTTTTCACCAGCGACCGCACTCGGGACCTCTTTGCGGGGGGAGGCAGTGGAGTGGTGGTCAGGGCCGCTGGAGCCTCCTCGAAATATGCCGGCTTCTCCGCCTGCCGGAGGACATTGCGGTATGTTGCCAGCTGATTACTGTCCGGGTGGTCTGCAAGAGAAAGAAAACAGGAGAGGCCAGGAGTTAGTCGACACTTGGCACTCGATAACAGCCTGCAAGGATGAAAAGGAAATTTAACATAGATTATTTCATTTCAACCCAAGTATAGGTGAAATCAGCGGGAGGAACCACGAAACCCACCTAGACTCTCTCCCCAGAAAATAGAGTATCAGAGCTTTGTTGCTTCAGCCGAGCAAAGGAAGGCGGTGGCAAGGAGGCATTCAGTGGAACCCTTCTTCTCCCCCATGAAACCCTTCTCCCTCGAACAGGTTGGATTGGTGGTCAAGCTCCCCGAATCGACTCCTCTCAATTGATCCTCTCTCAGCCTTCTAGCAGTTGCCAATTCGTCCTCCTCCTTTCACTTGGTCGAACCCAGTGTGATTATATAGGCACAACCTAATATGGCATGAGGAATGGCACGCCGGAATAAGGCTTCTTCACACTTTGTGCATCGAAATAAGAGGGCGCCAGATAAGGGGCACGCCGATGAGGGAGCGCACCGTACAAGCTTCATTTGTTTGACGCGGGCTAGATGGTGGGTCTGGGGATGGTTCCGGGAGTTACCGTGAACATTCATCTTGTCGCGGTCCTGCAAAACTTTGACGGGAAGGCTTGACAAAGCTCTCAGGCTGACGTACGACCTTCCTCAGAACCTCAAGTATCTTCGGCTTGAACATGTTGGTTTTCCACTGACACGGCCTTCGGCGCTGCAGTTCGTGCTGCTGGCTCAGCCTGACTCTTGCTCGGAGCTTTCTTGAGGGGTATAATACTACCCAGGATGCTTCCACCTTGACTGGGCGATCATTTGGTCACTGATGGACCCAATGTGTTGAGAAGCCATACCCGTGCTGGGTTATCGGAGTCTTCCACTAACAGAGCCTTCGGTTCCTTATTCTGAAGGACCAAGGGCATTCTTTCACCTCGGGAGGATCTTTCATTCAAGTGGCGGGCCACCAGGTATACCTCTATCCTTGGTCGGACAAAGGGGCGTGGTTTATGCGACACGATCGAGTCGATGCCGATTCATTAGGCAGGCTTGATCGCACTGCCAGTTGGTTATTGATCCATCTCGATTCTCCTGAGGTGAAGTCCGCGGCGTTCATACTGGGTGACTTGAGGCTTTGACAGCTTGAGAAGGCTTCAAAATATTGATCTCCTTCAGCTTCTGTACTTCAATGGACCGTATCATTCGTCTTTGAGGCTTGATCACCATTGAATATATTTTGAGTGCTAACAAATGCCCCCTAGCCGTGGGTGTTGCGAGCAAGGCACGAATGCAGCAGGACCAACAGATGAGCTTTGTCTGGGTAGATTTCCCATTCGGACAACGGAAGCTTGGAAGACCCCCTTAAACCGATGCGATGCTAATCCGGTGCGGTCGATCTTGGAGGCTAATGCGGCGTGGCCTTTCCCGGCGCGCCATTTGGTGAAGGTGGTTAATACGGCATGCTAAATAGTGTGCCGGATTAACCTCAGAGGGAGGGGTTCCCTATTGTCCTGCTAGTACAATCACTACACCTCTCGTAGGAGGGGTATCTTGGGGTGGGGGTGAATTAATTTTACAACCAAAACTACCTCCACGCAGGGAGGGGCTGTAAGCCGGCCAGGCGGGGTGGGGAACGGAGGTGGTCGAAAGCCGACCGATCTCACACGGTGCAAGCTGATCTGTTGTTCTTGCTGTCTACCACCAGTGACTTATCCGGGATAGAATGCCTTTCTAGAACGTCCGGTGTGGATGGGGATGAAGGCATTAGAAAGTTTGACACTTTAGCAAGCCCCGGGAAGAAATGCCGCATCGTTCTGATCTTGGATGCACTGGGTACGACAGATTCCGTAGGGCTACACTGGGATTGTCTGCTGCAGGCTAGAGAGTTATTAGACGAAGTCGTACTCCCGACTGAAGTATCGGATCGAGGCGAGACTAGTGCCGATGGACTCTTGGGAGAGTCCTCTTTCAATAAAAACTAACTGAGCTCTGAAAGGAGGTCAGAATAGAGGATGGAGAGGAGAACATCGGGACCCAGTCCAACCTAGTTTTGGCGTGTACTACCGACCCAGGTTGGGGAAGAGGGCCGGTGCCGGATGCTCCGGTGGGTGAATGGCTTCTCGCTTCCTAGGACGTGAAGGGGATTGGATGAAGGTGACCTCCTATGAAGGGCATCCCAAAATCTTCACAGGAGCGATCGAGGTCGTGCCTGCAAAAGGGTTCAGGGTTGCAGTCAGAGGCTGGGTGTGTAGTACCCTGATCAACAGGGTCCTGAGAACATTGCTGCAACGAACTATTCAGAGGTCCGATGAAGATGAGATTGGCGTTGTTGCGACCGTGGGCAAGTCCACTTTAAGAAGAATCTAGAGAGGGCCTCAGGGGAGGTCGGAGCAGGGGATGACGTAGAGAGAAGTGGAGGGTGGTCCAAAGTTAACTCTACTGGACTGGCCTGCGCACTCTGGGGAGAGAGACTGGAACGGGGAGCTCCAAAGTCCAAATGGAACCCTTATTTTTGGTTCTAGCAGAGGACTTGGAGGAGAAGATCCCAGCCAAAATTCACATCCAAACTCGCACAGGAGCATCCGTGCTCTTCTCTTCACTCAACCTCAGGTTCTCTGCCGGAGCCATTATACGCAGTTGGGGGAGAATGGCCCTCCTTGGCAGCACAGATGTTAGATGGAATTGGAACCATCTCGCCTGCGAAGCTGCCTCAAAGAGATTTCCAGCAATGTAAGGCTTACCACAAGAAAGTTTGTGATGACGATGGGGCAGGCTCTGCAACTGGGAGCTCCTCTACTGCCTGCAAACCAGAGTAGGGCCTGGTTGGGAGTGGGGGTACGTGAGGGGAGAATGGGAAAGGGGGTTCGCGCTCCTCAAAGAGCGCATGACCGGCCAGGGGCTGGCCGTGCCCTATCTGAACGGCCAGGTTTGAGCCGTTTAGTTTCCTGTTTGGCCCAATAATGGCACGGTCCCATGCTGACCGTGCCATACTTGGGGCGGCCTTGTGCTGACCGTGTAGCATTCGAGCGGACCATGATGGACCGTTCATCGTCTGAGGTCTAACCGGTGGTTCCTTCCTTACCGATTCGAGTCCCGGGTAAGCGGATCTCGATCCACGTGTTGACTCGTGGTCTGACTGATGCTAGGCATCATGCGGGGACCATGTGTGGGGGTGCCGTGGGGGTCCCGGGATGTGGCATTCTCGGCTTACGTCACCATGAGTCGGTGTCGTACGAGGAGTGATCCTTGTACTTGTCTAGTTCCGGAGTCGATTTTCGTGACTTGAGAGTCCGTTCTTCCTATGACCCATCCACTAGTCGTAGCTTCCACGACACGCATGTGTCGGCCCACTGGGAGCACTGGTGTGGCGCACCCAAGAGAGACGGTGAGTAGACTGGTTACCGTAGGGCCCCCACGTATAGTCGAGTCTGGACTTAGGGGGAATTACCAGCTAGAGGACAGGCCTAGGGCATATGGTCTGAGTGTGCACACGGGACTAGGGGTTTTCGACCTGCGCTGACGAGTGCGACCTCAGCTAGTCCTTGTTTTGTGGTACTTCTGGTTACTGTGCGTGTCTGAGTCTCACGCCCGGGGCATTATAGCTAGACACTTATGACGCGGTATAAGACGTCAGAGACGCATCCAGTCGTTCTTCTAGTGGGAGGTGCTCCTATCTACCGGCAGCTACAGACTCGAGTTTTGACAGACTGAGGTTCGATTTGCACGGTACGATTAGATTAGACAACTTTTCCGTTTATTTATTACAGCTTGTTGGTTCCACTGTACTCCTGCTAGGTAGCGTTACTTTCATGCTGCTTGCTTTCCTGCCTTATTTTTTGTGCGAGGTGGGGATCCACGGGATCCCTACTGAGCCTATGAAATGAGGCTCATCCCCTGCGTGTTGTCACCGTGTTTCAGGCGAGGCCGAGTCTTCAGGAGGCGTGGCAGGCGTTCGGCGTGGTTCTAGTAGCCGAGGTTAGTGGCCAGTTACCAGAGCCGGGGTATGTCCCGTGTACTTGTACCTTTTTTCAGTTGACTGTACTTTTATTTGGACATGAGATGTACTGGACCTCGTAGCAGGTTAGTTATTTATTTAATTTCTACATTATTATCCTATTATTTATTGTGCTATCTCTGTAGTCACTTTAGCTTCTTATGTACTCTCACACCATCCCTTTTTCCCTTCCGAGTCTTCGGGCTCGTGGGAGGCGGGCCGAGGTTCGAGTCGTGCTGGTTCCCTTCTGGTACTCGGATCCTGGGTCGTCACACTTAATGAGGTGAATGAAATCCTGCCATATCTTTGTGCTGTTTTTGAGATTCAGCTGGGTTAGAGTGACTTTGTCACTAGATATAAAAGGTACTATCCCAATCTCGTCCAACAGTTTTATGGGAATTTGGTTGACAGAAATGGGGAGTTATATATAGTTGTTCAATGTATTGAGATTCATATCACTCCGGATCTCCTTGAGAGTGCTTTAGGAGTTTCAGCCCGGGGTGCTGACATGACCTTTAGTCATGGAGAAGTCGAGACTACATTTATTGCTATGACAAGCTGTGATTATGTCCATGGTGTCAATGATTTAATTCAGTTAAATGCCAATTATTTTCCTCCACTACAGCGTATTCTACACCACATGTTTACTTCACTTATTTATCCAAAGAGTGGGAGTAGAAATGAAGTGACAGAGGTTCATAGATTCTTATTTTACCATGTTATGGATGGGAATCTAGTTAATATGGGTCGGCTCATGACTGATTTGATTGAAATATGCCGAACCCAACTGAGGCGATCTCTGCCTTATGCTTCATAGGTAACAAGAGTATTTATCTATGCTGGGATCAATTTGGTAGATGAAATGTTCCTTCGATTTAGACAGGATGATATCTACAATGCCCACAAGATTTTCACAGATATGGGATATTACTGGGGTCCTGATTGTGAGCTACGTCGCGATTTGCTGGTCTATGGGGAAGAATCTGCAAGTGAAGAAAAGCCCGAGTAGCAACAGGGTCCAGAGGAAGTACCCCCTCCAGTTCAGGCGGAGGATCAGCCTCCTTCACCTTCACCTCACATATGGATCCGGAGATGCCACCTCCACCACAGTTCTTTCATGGGGAGTCTTCTACTCAGGGGGCCGGCCAGCACACTTAGGTAGATTATGAGACTTTTGACAGGCATCTCATTAGGTTGGAGACTCATGTGGATACCTTTGGAGATCGTCTTTCTACCATTGGGGATAATATAGACACTATGGGTGATATGTTTGACGTCATGACCAATAGCATTGATTCCTTCTCCATAGTCTTGGACACCATCTCTACACAGCTGACCACCCTCACAGCTAGCCATGATGACTCTAGCCAGGACTTTCGCATCATGAACAACACCCTCCTTGATATGCAGCGCCGTGATATAGCCCGTGATAATTCATTGCCAACATCCAGTACCAGCTATAGTTCCAAGACCACTCTCTGGCAGACATTCGACAGTGCTTTGGCTATGTGCCTTCTCCTCCACCTCCAGAAGACCAGCTGCCTGCCGATGCTCATTAAGGAATTTCTTTTGCTTCATTCCTCTAGTCTATAGTACTTGGGTCATATGTCTTTTGGGTCTACTTTTTGCCTATCTAATCCCCTTCTTTGATAATGCCAAAATTGATGCGTATTCTTAGAATCTGCATCTTTTTGAAAGGACACAGATTAATACACATCAGTTAGCTGGATGCTAATTTCTTAATCTTTATTTAACAATCTGAAAATTAATTAGAAGTAGCGTCCAGAGGGAAGACGCATCTTAAATATTTTACACCTCTCCACAGAAACGTAAATTTTTAAGGCACATCTGTTCTCTGGCATTTTGATTAAAACTGTATATTTGTGAATTAACGTCCAATACTTCGACGCAAATTTAAGAATTTACGCCTTTTTGGATTGACGCAAACTATTTTAAGACCTTGGAACTCATGGGAATTGACGTCCATGAGCAAAATGCATATTTAAGATACTACGCCTCTCTGCAAAGACGCACATTAAATTACGTCTGTCCCTTTCACGTTAATTTCCCATCTATTTTAAGAAAATTGGTTATTAAAAGAATTAACGTCATGACAAGGGACGCTAATTCCAAGAATTAACACCTACTACCCTTGACGTTAATTCTTCCAATGTAGTTTCAACATGGCTTTGATCTTAGACTGCGGATCTTTTGGCACCATGGTCTCATCGCCAAGACATGGTCCCTATTTTCATGGTTTTCTATGTTATGCACCATATTTCTTGGGGAAAGAAGGACCCTCCATCAAGAATTCCTCTCGCCAGATTAGAAATTCTCTCTCTAAGGTCTCTATAAGTTCCCGACATCGAAGGATTCCCTCTTCGATCATTGGGCTGGTTGTACCCTAAAAATTATTAACCTCATTTTATTATTGTTTCGCCCTGGGAGGTCTGTCGGGGCAGTGTGGGCGGTGACTAGAGTGAGGGGTAGGATACAGCCACGGGAGAGATGTCGGAAGTTAATGGGCCTCGGGCACCTCCCCTCATGACCGTATCCGCCTCAAGGTGGCACCGTACACTCACCTTTTACAGAGAGTCGAGGGGAGACAGAGTGACATGGGAGGTTTTCTGGGTTAACGGGAAACATGGCTGGGATGTGGGCGTGCCAGTCGATTTCTCGATAATCACCCGTGGAACCGAACGTTTAATTGCGGACGCGCCACCAGGGCGCAGCACGTGGACTCAGGGGGTGAGCGACACGTGGAGAGAAGGACGGTTCTGTGGGTGTGAGTGTGCAAGCGATTGTGGGGAGTCATGTACTGGACGTCTTTCACCACCGATCGCAAGCAGTCAGTGTTTATTTACATCGGATTGAATCTGAAGACCTTTGTTCCATGCCGAAGCTGAGTCCGTATTCCTGACGACCGGGATGAAGACCCGAGAGTACTTTGCAGCTGTAGGTTCATCTCAGACTGGGTCGTGTTGGCCGGGGGTGAAGGGTGCTGGGGGTTCACACTAGGTGACACAGAGGGTAGCTGGAGG
>JANBPO010004633.1:0-58560 GCA_024336825.1 Amorphophallus titanum
GGTTTCCCTCTGGGTTTCAGAGGAAGGGAGACTTGGTGTCTCCGGTTGCAAGTGACAGGTTGTCACTTGTGGGTTCCTTGCAATTTGGAGGAAGAGAGACTTCGGTCTCTGGTTGCTAGTGACTGGGTGTCACTAGTGGTTCCCCTCCTGGGTGGAGGAAGAGCGGAGAGTGTTCCTCTGGGTCAAGCTGTAAGGCAGCATTTGTTACAGATTGAGTCTGCTTTGAACTCTAGCTTGTGCTAGTGGAATCCTTACTCGGTTTGAGTGAGGGGTGGGCGTAGGCAGACTGTGGGTCTGGCCGAACCACCTAAAACTCTGGTGCCCCATGGTTTGCAATGCTTGTTAGTCCTTGTCTTCTACCTCCATCACAGGTGCTCTTGTCAGGTTGGGTGTGTGCCATTTGTTCGATTTATTGTTTGCCTGATTCGTCAGATCTGTGGAGTGGACGTATTGTGTGCATGTTGTTTCAGTATCATTCCCCACTAGCTCACAGATCGCCTTTAAAGAATTCAAGGTCATCGCTATGCTATTCTCTATTCTGAGAAATCTACCTTGCACTTATTTGGTGCTTTACTGTGCTTTCACGTTTTGGTATTTCAACTAGTGGAAAGTTATTCAGACTTAACTTTTTTTTTGATTGGCAAATCTTTGTATTTAAGATCCATTCACCCCCCCTCTGGATCTAACACATTTAGCACATGTTATGGTCATTTTGAGTTTTTGGTTATGCCTTTTGGGCTAACCAATGCTCCTGTAGCTTTTATGGACCTAATATAGCGTGTGTTCTATCTATATTTAGACCAGTTCGTGGTGATCTTTATCGATGATATTCTTGTCTATTCTGCTTCTGAGGAAGAGCCTGTGCAACATCTAAGGATTGTATTACAGACTCTGCGAGATCACGAGCTCTATGCAAAATTCAGTAAGTGTAAGTTCTGACTTCGGGAAATCCATTTTCTGGGCCATGTGATTTCTGGTGACGGAGTTGTAGTGGATCCAGCTAAGAGTGAGCCTGTTCTTCAATGGTAGAGACCGAGGACCGTGACAGAAATTGGGAGTTTTCTGGGTCTTGCGAGCTATTACCGGAGATTCATTCAAGACTTTACACGGATTACCGCACCGATGACTAGACTAACGCGTAAAGATGTACCTTTTATCTGGTCAGAGCAGTGTGAGCAGAGCTTTGTTGAATTGAAAAGGCTTCTTACTTCTTCTCCAGTGCTGGTGTTACCTTCTGGCTCGGGTGGATTCATGGTTTGCACGGATGCTTCTCGAGTAGGTCTGGGTGCAGTGCTGATGCAACATGGTAAAGTTATTGCTTATGCATCCCGACAGTTGAAACAGCATGAAGAGAACTATTCAACACATGATCTGGAGCTTGCGGCACACAAACACTTCCAGATAAATCATGAAAGATAATCCAAGAATTTTGGCATGTACATGAATTCAATTAAAATCAGAGAATAGTCACACTTAAACTATATCTAGGTAATGAACAATCAATGACTGAGGGATGTAGTTACTGAATTGCATTTAATCTGATCTTACCTACTGCACATTGCTTGACCTACTATAAGGCAAGCTTGTCCTGTTCGCATGAAGAGCATTCTGCACCTCTGGAAGGTTCAAATAAATACGCCTTTCATAGGTCATACAAACATCAACTCCAACACTCTTCTTAGTAGCCTTCAACACAAAAGATGAAATTACATAAAACCTTTCAAGATGAAAATCACCTACTGGAAATTTCATTCATGACTTGAAATTAAACTATTTTTATGAGAAGAAATACATACATATTTTCTCAATCTTACCTCCTGCTGCATGGTTGATGGGTAATAGACATCTAGGATTACATCATATGGATTGATGTAATCACCAACCACATCATTTGCATCTTTGATAGCATTGTTGCATTCTTTGCTTACATTGTGGGGGCTTTTGTACGTGTAGTCTTCAAATTCACATGTATTCATAATAGTGAGGCCTATCTCATCAGAAATCATGCCATGTGACCAGAAAAACTCGTAAGTTGCTGGGATGTCTCTATCAAGTTTGAGAAGCGGATTTCCAATCTGTGAGCAAGTAAAAGTAGAGGTGTTCTAACAAAAACATAATTTTAAAACAACAGTAGAATAAAGTCAAAAGAAGTCATCCTGTAAACAAGACTAAAACTATGATCTGACATGTCACCACACAGGCAGCAAACGGGATAAGGGGCAGATTAGTTCAGGGACATGAGACTTATCCGCAGGTACATCAACCATAAAGGTGAGCATAAAATGTAGAAAAGGAAAATGATTAGGGATGTATGTGAGTAGAAACATTGCATTTGATATGTCTTGTAGTGCACATTGAAATGGTGTGACTATTCTTACAGCAACTCCTCTTATGTTGAACTTGAAACCAGTTGACTGCTGATTGTAATTCAGGAGGACATTGGCCAGCTGAGGGATGTAATGCCCTGCAAACAAGCCATTGCATGTTGAGTCCTCTTGGAAAGTATGGGTCAATGAATAACATACTAAAATCATGTGAATGCTTCTCGAGGACCTGCATAACTTTCTCCCGTCAGAAACAGCTCCCTGGTTTTGAATTCTGGAAACTTTTCATACCACCGAATCAGAAAGGTGCGCATGTCATTAGCTTCCATTGTCAAAAGCCACATTGAAGAAAAAGATTACGAATGAGTCACATGGTCCATAAATAAATCTTATGTGAACAATGTAGAACTTTAAACCGTAATTTTAAGATTAGTTTAAATCGACATTGGTTAAATGCCGAAGCAAAGATGAGTTTATTGATCAACGCAGACCAAAGGTCTGGGTTAATGAAATACCAACCGGTCTTGCCGATGATGACAAGGGTCAGTGCTGCTTTATTCATCGACATTGGTTAAATACCGAAGCAAAGATGGATTTATTCATCAACGTAGACGAAAGGTCTGGGTTAATGGAATACCAACCCGTCTTGCCGATGATGACAAGGGTCAGTGTTGGTTTGTTCGTCGACATTGGTTAAATACCAAAGTAAAGATAGGTTTGTTCATTAACAGGGATTAATGGAATACCAACCAATCTTGCCGATGATGACAAGGGTCAGTGCTAGTTTATTCATCGACATTGGTTAAATATTGAAGGAAAGATAGGTTTAATTGTCAACGGGGACGGAAGGTTCGAGTCGATAGTTTAAGAAAAGTGATTCTTCGGTGAGACTTGTAGTGAACCTCCTTTCCGAAGTTTTATTGGGGTGAGGGTGGAGAGGAACTATAAATTACCACTTTACTTACCCAAGTGCCCTTTCAGGTTTTCACCAGGGCCAGCCCCCTCTTGCTTTTGCCTGTGCACCCTTTCAGGTTTGCACGTGACGGGATACCCAATTTTGCCTGTAGTACCCTTTCGAGTTTTTGCCATAGCTGGGTTGTAACCATTTTTACCCTTGTCCAAGATGTCTGAACAAGTCTGGCGAGGCCCCTATATTTTAAGCCTCACTTTTTTATTTGAAGAAAATAATGAGCCGGCGTATGGTGTTCCATTCTGACTGTCTAGTTCATTCGTGTGGTAGCGACACGCAGCTATTAACTAGGGCACGAAGCCTTGCACCGAGAAGGTTTATTCGTTGACAAAAGAATGATGTCAATGCAAGGAAGAAGCTTCATGCGCCGATTCGGACGTAAGGTCCGTAGTGGCGATAATGCGTAGATATTAGCTAGGGCATAAAGCCTTGCACGAGGAAAGGTTGTATTCATTGGCAAGAAGATAATGCCAATGCAAGGAAAGACTTATGCGTCAATTTGGACATAAGATCCGTGATCGTGATAATGTGTAGATATCAGTTAGGGCATAAAGCCTTACACTGAAGAAAAGTATGTTCATTGGCAAGAAAGCAATGCCAATGCAAGGAAAGATTTATGCACCGGTTTAGACGTAAGGTCCGCAATAGCGATAATGTGTAGATATCGGTTAGGGCATAAAGCCTTTCACCAAAGAAAAGTATGTTCATTGGCAAGAAAGCAATGCCAATGCAAGGGAAGATTTATGCGCCGGTTCGGACGTAAGGTCCGCAATGACAATAATGTGTAGATATCGGTTAGGGCATAAAGCCTTACACTGAAGAAAAGTATGCTCATTGGCAAGAAAGTAATGCTCTTGTTACCCTCTGTGTGTGTTCAGAGGAAGGGAGAAGATCTCCGGGTACCCTCCAGTGTGTTGGAGGAAGAGAGGGTTGATCCTCTAGTCTGTGATCTGCTGAGAGCAGGTTACTGGGTTACCCTTTGCCCTGTGCAAAGGAAGGGAGGTAGTTCCTCCGGTCTGTGTTCTACTTCTACTGTGCAGAAGTTCGAGGAGGTTGTTCCTCGAGGGTAAGCTATTTGTCAGCGCTTGTTAGCAGACTAAGTCTGTTGTGATCCTGTTGCTCTTGGGGTATAAGATTGTTGAAAACATATCTTAAGTAAACCATAATCTAGGGTTCTGTTGTGATGTGTCTAAAAGGAAAATCTGACGGTAGCAAGAGGCATATATGTTGGTCAATGAAAGTAAAAATCCACAATTGCTTCACATTCAAGGGATGACCTGGTGGGTGCTTGATGGCAGAAGGCACCACACCAGCAGTAGCAATAGGCTTCCACATCAGAGGCAACTGATGCTTCTGAAGCAGTAGCAAAAGTGGACCCCCTGTGCAGAGCACCAAGGTCCCTACAAAGGTCCAAGGACGAGGACACAGCCCAAGTGAATATGCCGGAAGACTGAAAAAAATCTCCAGGTTTAGCTCCGTTTATATACGGAGTGCAGGGGAAGGCTTTGATCCCTGTGGAATTCTTATCAAGTGAAAAAGAAACAAACTGGTTGGAGAGAGAGCGAGGCTCTGATGGGCTTTCCAACATAGTGAGGTTGGAGAAGACCTATGAGGCCCACCTATCCACACCCACAGGGTCTATCCATTCTCACTAGGTGGATAAAACCCACTAGGAGAGAGTGGGTTCACGGGCCTTTCCAACCTCACTAGGTAGACAAAACCCATTAGGTGAGGATGGATTGAAGCTGCAGGATCTTTTTCACCTTCATTAGAAAGAAAATCCAACCAGTGAGGGTGAATCCTCCCCCGTAAGGTTGCAACCCCCTCACCTAGTGGATTCTCCACCCTGAACGAAAGGGGGTACGTAACCTCACATGTGCATGCACCCAGTGAAGGTCTGATAAAAAACAGAAAAAATCTATCATTTTTTTAGGGTTCTTATAAAAGAATTTCTGCGTCACATTCACATCCAAACCAAGCACCTGATGAGCGAATAAACCTCACATGGGTCACATTTTAAACTATAAGACAACCTGGTGAGGGCTCCAAAAACTCATGTACAGCTCCAAAATGATCTGCCCAATGAGGGTATGTAAAAATTTTGAGAGTTTGCTGCACAAAAAACATAACTACCCCCCGGGTGTGGGTCATTTCTGGCATGGTTTTGAAGAAGGCAAAAGACATGAATCTCATGGGGTTGCAGTTTACAAGTACTTGGAAAGCACTCCACTCCCTCCACCCTGATGAGTGCGACCCCAGCTAGTCCTTGTTCTGTGGTTACTAGTATGGTGTCTCAGTCTTCGCCTGGGACATCGTAGACAAACACCTGAGGCTGTGGACTAAGTCATCAGTGGATGCATCCGGCCTTGCTTCTGGTGGACAGGTACTCCCATCACGTGACATGAGTTTGTCGTGACTCAAGCTCTCTTTTCTCGTCTGCGAGATGAGATTTTGCATGTGGTTTCAGAGTGGGCCTTCGTCCACGAGGACAGACCTCCATGATAGAGGTGTCGTGGCGTTTTCCTAGTAGCGTGACTAGGGTGGCTCGGGGTCTAGTGGTTCCCTGACTGTGGGATCAGGGTGTTAGTTTTTTTTTCGATAGGAGTAGTTGTAGAACCGTGGTTTCATCGGCTACCATGTTTTAGGGATTCGTGCACGATCGTGTCTTCTATAGTGTAGTTGTAGCTACTCCTATTGTTGCTGTTGTTCTTGCTGTAGTTACTACTTTCCGTACCGCCATTATTTTCGGTTGGGGTTCCGTGGGACCCCTACTGAGCTAGTTATAGGAGGCTGACCCCTAGTTTTTAGGTGTTACAGTTGAGGATCTTAGCTGCCAGCTCATCGGGCCGAGTGTTCACTCAGCATTTGGTACGCTTTCCTACCATAGACTATACTTCTGTTGGACTGGACTCTGTTGTAGTTAGTTATTTATTTCTGTTAATTGTTGAATTGTCCTGCTTTATTTTCTATTTCTATGTACACCACACCTATCCTTTTAGCCCTTCCGAGTCCTCTGACTCGTGGGAGGTGGGCCAGGATTTGAATGGTATCGGGTCATTCCCGATATCCAGATATTGGGTCGTGACACATGTTATGACCATTTTCTTATTGTCCCGTGCCCCCCTCAAACTCATGTGTTATGAATTTACCTCATGTCTATATATAATGAATTTTCGGGAGCTAGGGCTCCTTGCGAGGACTATTAATGGCACGTGGAAGCACTCAGGATAATAATCAAATATCATTGTATCTTTTATCGGTTTTACTCACGATATGGCATGCCAATCACGTGGGCGACAATGTGTTCAGGTTCCAAGACTGGGATGGTCTGGACTAACTAAAGGCATGCGCTCCTTCTGATAGCTATGCAGACGATGGTGGGCATTGGGTCAGGATTGGCGACCCGCCGTGCCATAAAGGTCGATCACGGCGATAAGAGGGGAAAATATGTAGATTAATCGCCAAGCAACGGGGCTGCATGGCCGATAAGTCGATTCCTATAAAAAGAAGAGAGAGCATATTGAAAAGTCTAGCTACCTTGAAAGCCCCACATCGGGGTGCGCACAAAAAGGTATTCAGAGTCGTATCGGTCACATGTTGTAGTTACTCCTACTGTTTCTAGAGAGAAGGGGGGTGGTCCCCACCCCTATAAAATCTCCTTTTTTTTACTTATTTCTTCCTAATTTGACTAAGAAGAAAAGGACAAGTGTTTCTGGGAGGATACGTGGAGCTTTTGTGCGCGTGTTGACCTCGTCGTGGGCATACTTTGTGGCTTTCTCCATGCACGGCTACGGCGAATGAACTTTGCGCAAGCCTTGCACTGTAGGACTGAGGATTTGCATGAACTGGGACTGGGGACAGCCGTCGGGCCTCTGGACTGGGGAGAGGGCACGGCCCCCTGGGGAGTTTGCCCTCCCTGGGGGCGCGACCGCGCCCCGGGGCAAATGGGCCCTGAGCAGGTCGCAACCCCAAGGGATGGCCCCCGGGGGTCTTCATTCATCACTTGAGAGTGTCCTTTGAGGGACACTGGGCTCTGGGATACTGGGATTGGCCCGTAGGGGCCGTCGCTCTTCGAGTCGTAGTAGCTGCTCGCAAGGTGTTTGGGTAAATACTCGACATACCTCGGGTTGTCGAACGGCTTGGGTAGCTAGCCGAGAGGCCCCAAGGTGGGCCTTGGGTCAAGAATAAGAGCTCATGGGAGCTAAGGGGAGGCAGCTTAAGCACATGGGCCGTGTCTCGAGCTACGTGCCATATTGCACAGTGGGTTGGCGGGGTAGTCTCGGGTTAGCCCGAGAGTTAAATATAAGTGACTTGTGGCCACATGTCTGAGGGTCGGGGGTGGCCCCGACTTGCTAGAGAGTCATTGTAGAACCCAATTAGCATGCTAAAACCACATGTCGGCCCGTGGTTTGATGTAGGAGGGCCGGAATATACGCACCCACAAGGTGTTCGAGAAAATGTCGAACACGCGTGTGTGAACCGTATACGCGTGCTGCAGGCCTCCAAAGCCTGTGGTTGGCCGAACTGGGTCTCCCTTTGACCTTGAAGGGTCGAAAGAAGGCATCCTGGGACTAGCTCCCTGCCTTTTCGCTGGGTGCCACGTGGTGAAGCTTAGAGTCGGGGTGCCCCCGAGTTAGCCCGGGCGGCCATGTGAAGTGCGGGTAAGGCCCGTAGGTAAGTAGCCGAGATTGGTCCCGGTTAGTTGCTTGTATAGCTACATATTACGGTGAACTGGCTAGGGCCCCCGGTGGGGTCCAAGGAGTTGTAGAAACGGCCGGGTGGCTCATGCCTTGAAGGTGTTTGGGGGAATTCCCGAACCCCTATTCCTTGACATTTTGCTGGAAAATTGTCTGGGTACAACAAATGTCCCCCGCGGGTCGTGCGTCGGAGGCGGAGACGAGGGCGTACGGCCTGTGAGCCACCTGTTCTGGGTTGTTGTAGTTGTATTTTGACACTTCATGTGTCTTTGCTTTGTTATGTTATACATGTTGACTTTCTGTCTCGGGCAAATCACGAGATCAATCCAAGACAAGCAGAAATCGGAGCGGTGGGTAACGACAGCACTCTGGGTAGAGCGAACTATCACTCAACTGCTAGGCGAACCTGACAGTCAAGGAAAGCCGCTACAAAACCAGAGTCAAGGACACTGGCAGGTCTAGATTAAGTCATTAGGGCAACCAGACCACAACTCGGATGAAAGGGAATGTAACAGACCTATATAGGTGCGTTACACCAGCCTGATGCACCAGGATAGGTGCGCCAGGGCCAACAAACCCAAAACCACTAACACGGTCAAACAGCATGTAATGGACCAAGATGAGTCCGTCATAGCAACCTGGCGCATGGGGCTTGGTGTGTTACACCAACCACCATACCCAATCAAACGTCAGTCAAATGCAGTCATAGCAGACTCACACAGGCACGTTACCTAACCATAACACACATGAAGAAGTCCGTTAAAGCGAACCGACTGGCACGATCTTTGAGGGAGACCATGATCTTCGAGGGACTGACAGCCTCAAAAAATGACCAGAGCGTAACGCACCAACACAGGGACGTTACAGTCATGTGATGGTCCATTACTGGTCCATCACACGACCCCAACCTCGAAAGACCCAAAACGACCCACGGACGTAATGGTCTATCGTGGGACTGTTACACATGTGACGGTCATTGGAACGACTGTTACACCGAACCGGCGAGCAAAATAGTAGAATGGTCGAATCGGCCCATTCCACACCCCATTCACGCCGAAGAGCAGGGGAAACAAAGCCAAACGACCATACAAGACATCTGGAGGCTAAAAACGGCACATGCATCCATCCAATCACGACAATGGGGCGATTCCGATGAATCGACCCAAAATGAGTCACTGGGGTTCCCGGACTCCTACCGGCCCCAAATGACAATCGATCGACGCGAAACTTACAAGAACGGGATCCTGACATCCCGACGGTCATTTTGACACTAACTAGGCTAAGAATGGTTGCCATTTTCCAACGAACCCTACAAACCCCAAAAACTACGATTTTCACTAAACTGGCCCGATCTCACCCGATTGAGCACCAAACCACGCACGAGTAGGGGAAACGTGCAGAACGAAGTGACGATCTGTCTCCCTACCTCCACCGAAGAAATCGAGCGCCGAGGCGACTAAACCACACCAAAAATCACAACGCAAATTGAATCGCCAGCTTTGAATCCACCGTTCGGGATCGCACCAAAACCACACTGATCCTCGCTCCATCACGCGTCTCAGCTGCTTCCCGGCGTCGTCTGCTCACCCACAAACCCCTCCATCTGCAGCCGGAGGTGAGGAGGTGAGAGGATGAGAGAGAACGGGAGAGAGGGAGTGAGATGGCGTGAGTGAGAGGAGAGAGGTGAAGCCTCACTGGGTTTGGTGAGGGGTGGACATAGGACTGGGGCTTCTGTCCGAATCACCTTAAAATCCATTGTGTCATGGTGTGTTTGTGTGATTGATTCGTTCTAGATGCATGCTTAGGTCCGGATTGATGCATTACTTATTCATCTTGCCAAGCTACTCCGAATGTTCTTCATTAAGCTAGTTTAATTCCACTGCAATTTATTTTAACTAGCTATAAAGAGGGTTGCATTATGAAAAGAGGGACAGATCTATTCACCCCTCCCCTCTAGATCCGCCATCCACTGCTCAACAGATTTGATGAGATAGGATGAAGGATGGTGCCTGTGTATGGTGGTCCCTGGAGGGACATTGTCATTGGATGATGATCCTTGGTCTGTGACTAGCATGATGTGATTTCCCTGTAAGTCTGAGTTGAGTGATGTGAGGACCGAGGATTGTGGAATCCTGTCATTAGGTTCGCCATGCTCCCCTGAGAGGGTAGAGTTGGCACGAGGCTCAGATCGGATGCGGTGTCTGAGCAAGATTTACTCGAGATGTGGTGTTGGTCTGTGTAAAAGTCAATAGATGGCCTATTGTGATTTGGATCGCGCCTGCTGGGCCAATGAAGGTTTCCTATTGACGAGTATCTGGTGATCGACGGATGGTCTTTCACAGATAGAAGATACTGGTTGTTGCGACTCGAGAATGGCCAGAGTCGTATGCCAGCGAGGCCTTGGGTGGCTGATTATGGGATTTGCCTTTTCCTAAATTGGATGTGGGATTTATGGAATTTTGTCTTCTGGCCAGAGCTGGTCGGATATTGTTATATGCGTTGGGCTTGCCGGATGTGAGAGCATCTATGGCATGGAGCCGGTAGATTTACGACAGTCAGTTGAGGTGACTGCGTGAGCTGGTGGAAGCTCAGTGGTGGTTGCCCCTGGTGCAGGGCATGAGATCAGTTAGCTGGTCATGAAGCTAACATTTGGCTGGTCTGTCAAGCATGGCTGTTGACCGGTGGCTAGTTCTCGTGATGGGGATTACGTCTTCTAGGTAAGCGAGATGGTGGCAATGATGCCATGATTGGTTCCCGTGTGGCTGAGGTGATTTCCAGATAGTATCCCTTGCATGCGCCTGCTCTGCTAATTGATGTGCATGTGCTGGTGTGGAGCATGGTGTGCTATTGTGATCAAGGTCTAGATGTATCCCTTAGGATCTGTGTTTTCAAGAGTATCGAGGTTTGGCTGGGGCTTTGACGACATTGTCCGTTGATTTAAGTGTTCTCCCCTTGTGGCATGGTGCTTGTCCTAAATTTTGAGGATAGAATTCTTATAAGGGGAAGGGCTATAATGCCCTAAATTTTTCAGATATTTTTTGGATCAGGATCCGTGAGTTTTAGATCACTTTTGTGGGTCCCGGAGTGAGTTTTATTGGTTACTCGGGTTTTCGTTTGATGAGCCTTCAGAACCCTGTATAGGGTGAACCGTTACGTTTTCCAACTCTGAGACGTTACCAGCATGTCGAGCATGTTCTGAGGATCAGGGAGGTGATGTTTCCCTATTTTTCATATTTTTTAGATTTTCTATTTAAACCCCTCTTCCTCTCTCACTCTCTCTCTCCTCACAACCCTCACTCTCTCCCTCTCTCTTCTCATGTCTCTCTTCCTCCTGTTAGCATTCTGTGTTTTGATGATGTCAAACTCTATGAGCCATATGTGTATGTTGTCATAGATGTTTGGACCATATAAGTTCTGTGCTTGATTGAATTATTCATGGTATAAATGATTTCTATTGCACACATGGTGTTTGCATTAAATGCACTTCAGGTCAACATTATGCCAAAGGCCAACGTATAGTCTACTCTGTGCACATAGATCTAGGTGTATGCATTTGCATAAAGTCTATCTGTGTGTATGAGATTTCATCAAATACCTTGTGTGCATGTCATTTCTATGTGTATGACATTTCGTCAAACACTTGGTCAGTGCATTCATAAGGTCGATGTTAGCATCAAGTTTCATTCATAAGGTCGATGTTTGCACCAATTTTCATAAGGTAAGGTCGATGTTAGTACAGAATGTCTGGCATGAGAGGTTGATGCTAGTTGAGTTGCATACGCATCAGGTCAGTGTTAGTATGGAAGTGCATGCATATAGAGGGTCTGTGCACGTTACTGTTCACACGCTCATATAGACCAAGGTCGGTGCACATTACTATTCATGTAGTTAATAGTCCATGCACATTTGCTTGATCTGAGTACTATAGTCAGTGCACATCACTATTCATTCAGCAAGGTCGGTGCACATTTGTTTGATCTTCAAAGCAAAGGTCAGTGCATGCATTGTCTCACGCATGATAAGGTCTTTGCATGTTAGGCTTATGGCATATAAGGTCCGTGCATCTTTTGCATCATGCATATAGTCAGTGCATAGTTTGTTTATGTACCACCAAGGTCGGTGCATATCCTTCGTTAGGCTGAATGTGGTTTGTGCACATCACTGTGGACAGTCAGTGCATATTGCATGAGGTCGGTGCAAGTTCCTGTAGCTTGGTCATATAAGGTCTGTGCACATCACTATGGATGGCCAGTGCATATTGCATGAAGTCGGTGCAAGTTCCTGTAGCTTGTTCATATAAGGTCTGTGCTAGTTGAAATCAGGTCGGTGTTAGTTACCAGTTTGCATATATTAAGGTCGGTGCACGTCTCGTGTATCTGCACACCAGGTCAGTGCACATTTACCTTTGTACATACAAGGTCCGTGCATATTAGGGTCAAGTCTAGGTTCAAGGTCCATGCACATTCCTTTAGAACCTCATATGAGGCCAGTGCACATGCTCGTCTAAGTCGTGGCAGGTTTTGGTTTGATCATTAGAAGTCGGTGTAGGTTTTGCATATAGTCAGTGCATACTATCATTTGCACAGACTCAGGTCAGTGCACATTATCCCTTAGTATTACTAAGGTCAGTGCACGTTCCTTTTCATGCATTCATAAAGGTCAGTGCACACTTAGCCTAATGCACGTCAAAGTCGGTGAATACTTGTCTTATGCATTTTGGAGGTCAGTGCAGTGCATTGTCTTACACAAACTGAGGTTGGTGCATATCCCTGTCGGTTGCATACAAGGTCAGTGCATTGTTCCTTCTGTTGCATGAAAGGTTGGTGCAGGTTCCTGTGGAACTGCACACAAGGTCGGTGCACTTTGTCATAATGCATCATATAGGTCAGTGCATGTTTGCATTTAACTGTCTATAGGTCGGTGCATATTTTGCCCGACGCATGATAAGGTCAGTGCTAGAAGCATTTCATGTAAGTATCGTCAGTGCTAGTACTTAGCAGGTTGCATGTAAGGTCAGTGCTAGCAGCAACTAAGGTCGATGTTAATTGCATGCAGCTATCGCTACAGTCTGTGCTAGTTCTTGTAGCACACTCACTTAGGTCTGTGCATGTTGCACTAGGTCGGTGCTAGTATGGACTAAGGTTGATGCTAGTTCATGTTCCTTGCACAGAAGGTCGGTGCACCTTACTGTTGAGGTCAGTGCAGGTTTTCATATAGCTAAACTAAGGTCGGTGCAACCACTTTGAGGTCGGTGCATGTTCTAGTCTTAGAGGTATAAGGTCAGTGCACATTTCATTTATGGTGAATAAGGTCAGTGCAGGTCTAGTTGTCAAAGGCCAAGGTCGGTGCTAGTTCATGTGTAATGCCGTATGAAGTCGGTGCATGTTTCATACATCGCTCCACCTAGACAACCTGCGCCCCCACCTCTTCCCCCTTCTAGCTCTGCCCCCCCCAACCCTTCCTCCCACCCCCAAAGCCTGGAGAATAACTCCATCTCTCCCCAACACACCAAGGAGTACCTCCCACCTCTCTCCCCCATGTCAGCCCCTCCATTCCCCTCTATTTGAACCCCATCTCCCTCTACTACCAGTCTAGAATCTTTAGCAGTAGAGTACCATGAGGTTGCAGAGGCTGCCACGACTTCATTAAGTATTTCCTGGTGGCCTATCCTATATTGCCGGAAATATCTTTGATGCTGCTTCGCAGGCGAGGTGGTCCCGTCTCAATCCGAGTTCGGAGCTACCCGGAAGAGCCGTTCTCCATGGACTGCACAGAATCGATCTGGCCTACAACTAGAAGCGACTTACAGAAGCTCTTGCGACCTCACCACAGCTTCCCTTGGCGCGCCACTTAGCTGGACTAGAGTCCCACCAGTCACCTATCCAACGCATCAAGCGGGGTGCTGATTGAAGCTTGGAGCAGCCCGTTCCGATTTTTCTACCCCAAGGTCGCAGATCATGTTAGTCAGGATCCGCCCAGACCCCCTCCCACTCTTCGGGACATATCTCTCAGACATCGTCTGGTGCTCTTCCAGGCTGATGCTCGAAGAAGACTCGACCATGGTCGTACTCGTCTTGATCCCGCCACATTTGGACTTCAGGAGTGGCCGTGACGACTTCATCCAGTTGCTGCTGCACCCCAAGACCAGTCTGAGTTAGAGCGCAGAGGACCAGGACCTGAGTCTGCCTCAGACGGTGATGACGACAGGGCCACCCACAAAAATTCACAGGCGTACCAGGGCCTATCAGCGTCATTTCGGCACCAGCCACGATGACTTTTGAGTTCAGTGGAGTGCGTGGCAGTGTCTACAGCGACTCCCTATCCTGTTGTTCTAGACCTGGACAGAACTGAAGAAGCGCCCACCCCGGCAACATCTTAGCTTCACTCCCCTCCCCGCCTGGCCGACTTACCGCCCCTCTCTGTGTAGAGGTAGTGTTTGTTTGTACTCTACTTCTCCCCACCCCGAGGTCCCCCTCCTGTGCGAGGCATAGTGCTTGTACATTATCTAGCAGGGTGAAGCTCCGATCAACGTAGTGTGCAGGGAACCCACACTTCCCCGCCCGCCCTCGTCTCCGAACGGGGTTGGTTTCCTCAAACCAACCAGGTAACCTCCAGCCCTTACTCCCCTCAGTGTTTATTCCTTTAATATTCACAAAACTATTCAGCTGGTCGGTGAGAGAGTGCTCGACCCCGAAGCATCTGGCATATGTGCGGTCATCGTGGGCTGTAGGGAGAGAGAGTGACCCAGTGCCCCCTAGGCACCTAGCCAGCCCCTTGACAACAGATATGCATATGCACTGACCTTCTAGTCTAAGTGTTGACATGTGCACTGACTTGCCTATCTCAATGTATGAATGTGCATCGAGCTTTTAATGCACCAGAATGAACATGCATCGACCTGTAAATGACTAGAGACTCACTTTGACTTAAGAAATACTGCAAGATATTAAATGACTGTTACTGCATCAAAACATAAATTGTAGCCAACATCGAAATACCTTAACAAATCCAGAGGATACACAACATGGAGGAGGCATATCATGCCGTCGATCACCTGCAAACAATCTCGGTTCTATTAGTAGTAGAAACCCATGTTCAGGGTAGGGCGAGGTGTAAAATTATACAATTAATGAAAGAAAGTATCCTATCATCTATCATCTAGCCATATAATCGATCAATGACATGACGACATTTCAAAACAATCCCGTTCTATAATTCAAATCTGGGGCCACTATATTGGATAAAAATTCTCATGATAGTCAGAGTAAGGCGTATCTCGATATTTACAGAAACTATAAGAGGACAACTTACTCAATATCCCCCGTGGCACAAGCATCAATGAAGTCATTCACAATCTTATTATCTCTCGCCTTCAGTCGGCCTTTACAGATCCAATCACTCTATAGAAGCTTTTTGATCTGGTCGGCTTCATCTCCCTTCTACATTTATGACAATATACCAATCTTAGATTCTATCTTGTAAGAAGTAGGATCAACGCAGACTCACATTCTTCTTCCCCCGTACTATTTTCTTTGCAGGTGCCCTTGGTCTCCTCATGGGCTTCTCGTCTCGTTGATGAAGGGATTGAGAAAAGACACCTAGACGACAGTCACCATGCCCATTGGTCGTCTCCACTTGAGCTTGGATATCACCTTGCACATCCTCTTCAGGGGCTGCCTTAGATGGCAAACTATCATCCATACTTTTGTCAAGGGGCCTTGGAGGTGGGACATCAGCGGCCATGTCCACCAAATTGTGATGGATACTTTGCTCAACATTTTCAACCCCTTGCACTTCCTCTCCAGGGGTTGCCTGAGGTGGCACAGCATCATCCGTCAACTGTTTTACGGGCCTAGGAGGTGCTGCATCAGTGAAAATGCTTTCCAAACTAGGATGCTTATGTTTGCAACATTATGAGCCCCTTCCACCCAAGTTAGAAAGAAGGCCCTCATTTTCTTAAGTAGCCGCTACTGGATCTTCAATATAGCGGCAATATCCTGTAGCACAGACATGTATGGGGCTGTTGAGAACTTCTCCTCATCACGGGGTCGGGTCATCATCTGACCACCGTACACCATGTCCCTTTCACTTGGCTCAACAAGGAGCTCTTCGATCACCTACATTTCAAACCACATCACTTCGGTTATTCATTAATGTTGACAGAGTAATACTCGTCAGTGTCAGTCCAAGTCTCTAACCACGTGTGCACACACTGGCTCGTGCCAAAGTCAGGCCTCTAGCTAGTTTTCCCCCCCAGTAGGACGCTACTATCTAGCAGGGGCCCACGGAAACTAGCTTAAAAATCGTGAAGTGGGAAACCCCGCCACTACTCCTAAGTGGGCTGACCGCACGGGTCGTTGGGCTATGACTAGTGGTTCCATCACAAGGAAAGAGAAAGCTACTCTATCAGGACATAAAATAATGCCACAGTTTATAAAATACTTTAAACATGGCGTATATGAATCATGGAATGCATTAGAAATTAAACATGCAAACTTTTAAAATCTCCAGGAATCTAACAGTCTATCACCACCACGTCACCCACTATGACGGACTAGGGTAGGGGCTCCCAAGGGCAGTTAAAGGCACTAGAGGGTAAAATAGCACAGCTAGCACGAACTGTAACGCACTAGGGCAGGCGCGCTACAAGACTCTAACGCACGAGGACATGGCCGTTAAAGGCACCCGAATGCCAAAAAATCCACAATTTTTTGAAGATGTAACACACCACTATTGGTGCGTTACAAGACTCTGACGGTCCCACGACTGACTGTCACATGAACCGCCTAACTAGGTCAACAGTTAAACGACTGGTCAACGGTCACGTAATGCACCTCTGTAGGCCCGTTACACCGAGTGTGACGTCCCTCCCAAGGGCCGTCACAAGACATGTAACTCACCAACAAGGGTCCGTTACAGTGTAATGGTCACTGGAAGGACTGTTACACGAGCTGGAAAATGAGAGGGGTGAAGTTCAAACCGAACTCCCTCCCGATCGAGTCGGATTGATGGGAACTTACAAAAAAACTCTATAAAACCTGTCAAACCACAACCTTCTATAGCTAATCCATACAACAAAACCTAAAAACAATGCCCATGGAGTGTTTTTTCAACAAATTAGCCTAAATTACACTAAAATGGAATTTTCACGGGAACGAGAAAAAGGGCATCGGGCCACGGCGCATGTGGTATCAGCGGGTTCCTAACGAGGCCAGGAGTCCATCCCCCTACCTCAATCGTGACGAAAATCGAGTTTAGGCCGCATGTGGGCAAAGGGATGCCGCGGCACCTCTCGACCCATCCTGCCTCCACGCCCTACGAACCGCGACGAGGTTAGCACCTACGCGTTCCTCGCGACGAGTCGGTCCCGATGGTACCTCCCACGCTTCGATCTGCGGCTGATGGCTCCGAAACCAAGAGAGAGGGAGAATGGGCACGTGAGAGAGAGAGAGAGAGAGGGGGGGTGAGAGAGAGAGAGAGAATCGAGAGTAAGGGGAGAGAGAGGGGGCGACGGTGGTTTTGTTAAAATTTTTGATTTTATTTTGGACAGAGTGCGAACATTTATTGCCTAGAGTTGATGAATGATTTGACCAGCTCTGGTCAAGGAGGGTGTTCTTGAGGTAGATTGAAGATTCAGAGCATGTGGTTACTAGTGGAATAGTTCTTGGGTCCGATGGGGGTGCTACGCTGGTAATTGTGTGGAGTGTCGTGCCGAATGTTTGGCAGAAGTGATAGGGACCTAGTTGAGGTTTAAGTGGAGGTTGTTAAGAGAAGGATCTGGTTATGTCAAGTCAGGAATGATTGGGGTTCAATGTAGATTGTGCCACCATCGACCTAATCATTATAAAGGATGGAAGGCACTTTCTTACTCATGAGAGTGTGTGTCAAAAATTGTGGAATTATGTGCTATCTTCTAGTCCCTGTGGTTTTGTGATGCGCATGGGCACCGAGCATTGGCAAGTATTGGTTGACCAGTTGGGAATAAAGTTTCAAAGTTAAAAGAATATGGGAGTATGGAACATACGGTTCTTTGGTGTAAGGGCTTCTGAAGTCATGGTGTTTGATGGAGGCCTCCATGTTGTTTCGAATTGGAAATAGTTTTTTGAAGCAGATCAGGGTTAGTGAAATTGAGAATTGCGAGGTTTCTATGGGTGACCTTGTCAGACTCCCCTTTCTGAGAGGTTAGAGTTGACAAGGGAGTTGTGCTGTAACCAGAAATGGTGTGCAGATGTCGTTGGCTCAGTGAGTGAAGATATCAGGTGTTAGAACCAGCGAATGAATTACTGAGATCTGAGAATGGTTGGTTATTAGCTTCTGTAAGAGAAGCATAAGAGGAGAATGAAGCAGGAAAGATTTCCTATTAGCATGTGACCAGTGACTGGCGGATGGACTTCTGCAGCCAGGGTGTTTGTTAATCGAGACTTATTGGAAATGTTAAGAATCATGGAATTGTGAGGCCTCAGGTGGTCACTCGCATTGTGTCCCATGCATGTAAATGGGACATTGGACTGTTGAGTATGGTTCCCCAGTTGTGGTAGGAGTTTGTGCATGGGTCAGCGACTTTGCATACAATGATTCCGTCAATAGGTCCATAGGCAAAAGTCCATTTGAGGTCGTATATGGTTATAGGCCTAGAAAGCCTTCAGATCCTATTCCCCTTCTCCTACATGCTAGAGTGTCAGTCTCAGCTGAGTCTTTTACACAGCACATCAAAGAGTTGCATGATGACATCTGCAAGCATATAGGGAAAACCAATGAGGCTTACAAAAGGCAGGCAGATGCTCGACGGTGCCATTGCGAGTTCCAAGTGGGAGACTTGGTGATGGTGAGGATGGAGCTGCTCCTTTCGGGGCCTGCCTCCAAATTGAGGGCACGGGGTTCGGGACCCTTTCGAGTTCTGAGACGGCTTGGCAACAACGCTTATTCTAATGAACTTAACAAACTCAATAAAATCAATAAATCTAATAAACTCAATAAACTTAACAAATTCAATGAACCAACCAATCCAAACAAATAAACCAACAAAAAGATCCCTTCACTTTGTCTCAGACCTTCTGTCTGAGCAAGGTTTGTTGATCTCGACATCTCCGCGGGTCAGAGTCCACATTCTATCCTGACATAGGCCTCACGTCCCTGCCAGGTTGGTTGACCTCGACATGACATCGGGTCGACATCTACATCCGCACATTCTGTCCTTATTTCTGACCTTTCGTTTGAGCAAGGTTGGTTGACTCTGATATAGGGTTGACGTCAATATTCAGCCCGAGGTTTGGGCTTCTCATACGTCTACATTTTGTGCTACCCTTGCCTCAAATGTTTTATCGATGCAAGGCTCGTTGACCCCAATATAACGTCGGGTCAACATTTATATCCTATATTCCACCCTTGGTTTAGGCCCCATGTCTCTGCCAAGTTCGTTGACTTCGACATGACGTCAAGTCAACACCTATCTTATATTCTACCTTTGGCTTAGGCCTCACGTCTCTGTTAAGTTTGTTGACTTCGACATGACGTCAAGTCAACACCTATCTTATATTCTACCCTTGGTTTAGGCCTTACGTCTCTACTAAGTTCGTTGACTTTGACATGATGTCAAGTCAACACTTGTCCTATATTCTACCCTTAGTCTAGGCCTCACGTCTCGGCCAAACGTCGGGTCAACACCCATATGCTATATTATTTCCTTAGTGTAGGCCTCACGGCTCAACCAAGTTCGTTGGCTTCGACATGACGTCGGGTCAACATCTATATCCTATGTTCTACCGTTAGCTTAGGCCTCACGCCTTTGTCAAGTTTATTGACTTCGACAAGACGTCAAGTCAACACCTATCCTATATTCTGTCCTGGCCCAGACCCTGCATCTCTCCCAGGTTGGTTGGTTTCGACATGATGTCGAGTCAGCAATAGGGCTCTATTTCTACCCTTGTCGTGGACATACTGTCTAAGCAGGGTTTGTTTATTCTGACATCCCGTCGGGTCGACGTCCATGCTTTACCTTTGGCTCATGACCTTTCATCTGGACAAAGAACAAAAAGACCCTTTCACCTTTGGCTTAAAATTTCTGTCCAACCAGAAAATAAAAAGTCCCATTTACAAGTGGTTCAGACCTTCTGTCCGATCAGAGAACAAGAAGACCTCTCCCTTTACCTTTGGTTCGGACCTTCTGTCCGATCAGAGGATAAAAAGACCCATTTACCTTCGTTTCGGATCCTACCTCCAGTCGGAAAACTAAAAGACCATTTTACCGTGGTTCTGCCCTTCCATCCAATTAAAGCAACAAATAAACTCTTTTGCATTGGCATCATGAATTTACTATGTAATGACTGACTCTATACTCTAAATGTGTGCAGGGAAAGAGACAGACCTGGATCTCGTGGCTGTAAGTCCGAGTGGTGTACTAGGCACTGCCTGACTACCAGAGAGAGAGACTAGCTGCCATGGGCTTTGGGGAGGTGTTGAGCATCGAGGTGACTAGGATCGACATGGCTTTACTGTATGCTTTGCATGAGATATGGGACCCGGTGAGCAGGGCTTTCATCTTCCCGTGGGGTCATATGATCCCCACACTAGAAGATATAGCGAGGATTATTGGATTACGAGTCCATGGAGCACCGGTGACAGGATGGACCTACGCCAATTACTGCGAGATGGTGCAGGAGCTGCTCAGATTGGACTTGATGAGGCCGGGGCACCACTCGTCCCAGCTTGCACGAGCAATGCTCCAGGAGAGCCTGGGGATGAGAGGGGCGGCAATCTCTGTAGGAGAGCTGCCAGAGGAGCATATTGGGAGAGTGGTGGAGCAGGTCTAACCGAGAGTGGCAGTGGGACCGGGACCGGAGGGAGATATCACTCTACGGCGCTTCCTGATCTTACTGTTCAGGAAGCTTTTGTTCGCGACCAGAGCTGACGGAGTGAGCTGCAGGCTCCTCCCAGTGCTGAGGGACCTGGATAGAGTAGGAGGGTTTGCCTGGGGAGCAGCAGTGCTAGCATTCCTATTCGACTCCTTGAGCACGACTGACCGGTGGACGATGCTGGGCAGCTTCTCACCTTTCCTACAGGTACACACTCTAAACTGTTAATGCTTCTATTCTTTATGATTATGCTTGCTATATGCTGATGCTGACATTTGACTTTATGCAGATCTGGAGCTTCCTATACCTCCCTGGCTTAGGACGAGGGATAGAGGTACACCCGGAGAGGATCCCCATTGCGAGACGGTGGGTAGTTGCCAGAGACATGGGATCGATCCGACGACTGACCCAGGCGATCCAAGACGACATCAACTCATTCCCTTATGCATTGGTAAACTTCTAAACTCAAACTCTTCTATATGCTTTAAATGCTTTTAAATGCTAACATGGACTTGGCTGCCCTTTCAGGTGCATTGGACACCGTATCAGGATGAGGGACATGACGGATAGCCATGGGTAGAGGCAGCCCTGGCTTACGGAAGGCGAGAGATCTGGCTGCACTGCCTCAACATCATTGAGCCGCTGCACCATCGACTGATCATGAGGACGCGGGGTGTTCATCAGCCCGAGATGGAGTTCCCTACTAGAGATGACGAGCGCTACGGGAGCTCCTCAAAGGGGCTTAGCGGCGACGTCGACTGGAGCGTTCGAGTAGCAGACCAAGTTCGGGACTAGACGCGGAGGGGTCGGGTAGTGAAGACCCGAGCTGACAGCGACCACAGGGCCTAGTTCACTCTGGCGACGCAGAATCTTCGGGGGAGCTTGATTGTCAAGATCGCCAGGGTCTGGTGGGACATCTTCCACTGGGCAGACAGCACCACCTTTCGAGTGCTAGCCCCTGGCTGGGTCTCGCAGGTGACACCAGAGTATGTAAAGTGGTGGAACGCCTAGACGGGATTTTACCGGTTGCACAAGACTGACTGTTGGGATGGACCAGAGAGGAGGTTCTTGAGTCGACAACCCGTGCCCGTCCTCGACGTCAGCCCAGAGCACCTCCTCCGATTGTGGCACGGTAAGAGCGATGAGGTGGCCGCCTACCTAGTTGTTCGCAAGGAGGCTCAGAAGACCCAGCCGATGCCGCAAGTCAAGCTGCCCCCGGTGACGGAGGATGACTTCAAGAAGACTCTGCGGGACCTTTAC
Source organism: Amorphophallus titanum (assembly GCA_024336825.1). Classification (NCBI taxonomy): domain Eukaryota; kingdom Viridiplantae; phylum Streptophyta; class Magnoliopsida; order Alismatales; family Araceae; genus Amorphophallus; species Amorphophallus titanum. Next base: position 22,103 of record JANBPO010004633.1, read on the forward strand.
GGCATCGGGGGTTATCGTCTGGACATGATCAATTACCCGTTCCCAACAGAGGAAGAGGGCACACCGGTGAAGCGCTGGCGGTCAGAGGTCGACCTGACTTGCCCATAACGCGCTTTCATACGGGCCGAGGAACGAAGGCCCGAAAACTACAAGGACACTACCTGGCTCTATGTCCTTCTTCGGGTACATGGGTTGAAGATCGAAGACCCGGGGAAAGCCATCATGGGCAAACAACTGCACCTCGCCAACTATTATACTAATGGCTGGGGGATGGATTATTTCAACTTGTTGTGCCATCTAGGTGCCAGGAAGCATGTAGACTTGGCCGCTCGCACCGACGGGTGTCAAAAGGTCAGAGACGTGTGTTGGTTGGTTTGGGAAGCAGCCCGTCAGGACCAAGCGCCCTCCCTGAGCTACTGGCCAATCACGTTCCGACTTTATACCGGCCCTCATTGTACGTACTATTACGCACCTAGACTACATCTTCCTTTACCCCCGCCGGTCATTATTGCATCCTTCAGAATGCTGAATGGTAACTAACTCCTTGCTCCCCTTGTTTTCTTTTCGTCACAGACCACCCAGACAACACCCAGCTGGCGACATACCGCAATCTCCTCCGGCAAGCGGAGAAGCCAACCTATTTCGAGGAGGTGCCACCAGCCCCGACCACGACTCTGTTACCCCATCCTATGAAGTGGCCCCGGGCGAAATGTCCTGTGAAGAAGGCCTTGGATGAGGTGAAGGCCGCTGGACGGCGGGAGACCAAGCGTCGGAGGGCAGAAGCTGCCAAGTCTGCAAAGATCGTTCCTCCACCGCCTCCCATCCCCTCCTTCGAGGAGTTTGAGGTTGACCAAGCCGAACCAAGCCTGCTGGCAGGTGAGATTTTTGATGTGACACCACCTTGGGGTGATAGTCACAAGATCGAATGCCCTTGGACCTATAATTGCAAGCAAGTATCTATCTTCGCCTGTTTAATAAGGCTCCACCTCTTGACCAAATATCAATGATTGATCATTTCTAACTTGCTGTAAGCAAGGTTGAGCCTAAGAACAGATCTAACTTATTTTCTTGTTATAGTATGCGTAGAAACAGGTCACAAAGCCCCAGAATTCAAGGCTCACGGATGTCTCTGTTCTTTTTTCCCTTGTAGTCTTTTGGTAGACCGCTAAGCTTCCCTGACGATCAAGTGGAGACTGTTACCTTCGCCCGAGAACCAGAACTCTCAGGTTTCTCTGTTCTTCACCCTTTGCAGTCTTTTGGTAGACCGTTAAGCCCTTCCTAGGGGTCAAGTGGCAACCGTATGTCTCACCCGAGAGCCAGAAAATGCACAGTTTTCCTGGGTCCTTCCCCTTGCGGTCTGTCGCCAGACCGTTAGGTGAGCTTGGCAGTCCTTTGCTGGACCATTTTCCAAATAGAGAACTCTATTCCATCTGATCAATTGTGTCAAAGGGAACACTTTTGCTATAATTCTTTCAATCAATTCTTTTATTCATTCATTTTCAAACTCAGAGTACATCGTTCTTTCAATAAATTTCAAAAACATGATCATGGAAGTCAAATTACATTCAATTTTACATTCGCGTGGGGCCGGATCTTGTGTAATGCCTTCACATAAGCTCGGTAATCCTCTTCATTCTCTACCACCTCCACCTGCAAGGTACAGACTCGGTTGATCTCCCACATGGTCAGAGCACTCCGAACTGCCTGCTCGGTTCCGATCTTCCTAGCTTGAAGGGGAGGGTAGTGCGATAGCACTGGAACTGTAGTGCGGGAAAGTCCAACTTGTAAATAGCACCGGTGAGGGTTATGTTGTGGGAGATTGTGTGGGATAATGCTTCTCATGTCATGTCTCTTTTGATTTACTTCTCTGAATCTAATTTCTTATTTAGTTTTGATGATTGGCAATAATACATTTTATTTTTAGTTCTTGGATTTTGATATTCTGAATTCATTTTTATCATGGCAACATGGTTAGCATCTTACAACTTCATGTGCATGCATTTCATACTAAGGTTGAAGCATGATAGATTATGTTCACAATAAAGGTCTACGCACATGTAGCCTTCAGGTCTAGGCACATTCCAAGGTCTGTGCACATTAGAAGTTCATGCACACATAAGGTCGGTGCACATTGCATCTAGTGTTGACTTAGGTCGACCTTCGTCCTTATAATTTCGTTATAAGGTTGGTGCATGTTTTCTCACATGACCTATAAGGTCAGAGTAGGTTGAGTAACATGTAGATAATGTCGATGCACATTTTGGGTGTCTGCATATAAGGTCAGTGCACATCTTGAATGACTGCATACAAGGTCGGTGCACATTTCTGATCATGCATATAGTATTTAAGTTATAATAGTAGTGGGTTTCTTTTTTAAGAAATTAGTAATTTGTTCTCTTGACTACCAGGATTCGGAAGATTAAATGGCGATAATGTTTTGTGCCATTTTTGGTTAGATGTCCTGAAGTACCACGATATGGAAGCTTAAATGCCGAGGCTGCTTTAATATTTCAGTGGTTGTGGGTTGATGGCAAAGTGCTTGGGACATGGGTGACCTAGGATTCTATATGTTCTCAACGTTCTTTGTCTTTAAGACCTCCTTTCAGATTTGACATGGGTGTTTGTCTCGAACCGTTCTTTATTATACTTATGGCTGTAGTATAGATATAGTAGTGTAGAGAATTGTCTTCACTTGCAGCTTTACTGGCTTTCTGATTTGCTTGTTTTACTTCTCTTTTTTCCCCTATCTGTTGAACTGTAATCCAGATTATAGAGTCTATGGATTAACTTATTCAACTATCCCTAGAGAGTGTGAATGCATTTTAATTATTGAACAATATTTCCAAGTTACCTTTACAACAGGTCAAAATGAGTTGGGCTTGGATCAAGTCAAAAATAGGGTGTAGTGAAAAGTTATCAAATCTGGGTTGTGGACCTAACAGAAACATAAGATCTGAGGCGGATCAAGACAGACTAGGCTCAGAAAAGAATGCTGAGTTGAACTTCTTAAAGCTAGTTTGATCTTGTTTTTTTCTTTGGATCTTAATTCAATTTAAGGAAAGAAACCCATGAAATGCTAGATTAAAGACGAGAATGATACTAGGATAGGCAAGTGTCATAAGGTTTGATGATGTATATATTTAATTCCATAGCTGTTGTCATTACCAGTTTAGAAATAGGCCCATACCATATTAATCTGTCATGTATCAGGTTATTTGTTGCTTTTAAAAAATTACATAGTCCTAAATTACATTCCTTGGGCAATCGTAAGTTCATGATGAATCGGATCTCTAGCTGCAGGCTGTGCCTTTGTTAGATCCTTCAGCAGAGTTTCTATGGAAACCTGCTCTTTATGTGAAGGTTTGTGTTACTGCTATGCCACCATTAAATTCAACATTTGTCTTGCTGGAACTATTGTAGTAATTTGTTCCCCCGGGCAGTGAGGTCTCCCATAAGGACTTTCATTGTGCTGGTGCTTGGATCTTTTCGTGATTGTTTAATGTGAGATGCTCAATTAGCTGGCATAAAATGTTAAAGCTTTGCATGAACTGTTGGCTACAAAGTTTGTCCCTTAGGTGGCGTTTGTTTGGGCTGAACAGGGTGGGAATTTATTAAAAGTCCATATACCATACAACTGTCATGTGTGTCGGAGATTGCAAAAAAATTAAGGGAGATATCTTGCAAACAAATCTTCCAGTGACCTGTGGGTATCTGAGGTGCACTAGGATCGACAGAGAAATCACGACGACCCACCTAAGTAAATAGGGAAGTAGATAGTATTATTCTCCGGCACTGGGAGGTTCGTGTAGAGCGGAGGATGGCGGTGGCAGGAGAAACCCCCAGAGGAAGGAAGCTTTTCCCTCAAGAAACCCTCCCCTTCGAAGCTCTGATTGGTGGAGGCTTTCTCTTCAATTGATCTCCCTCTTTGTTCTTCTGTCTTCCTCTATCTTTTTTTACTTGGTCGAACCAAGCGAAGCTTTTATAGCCAAGCCTAGCACGGCGTGGGAAATGGCACGCCAGGGAAGACGACGTCGGGAAGCGGCACCCAAGAATCCTTTGCGCACTGATTTTGATGGCGCCGTTTAAGGGGGGTGCATCGGTGAATGGGTGCATCGTATTAACTTGTTCACTTGTCGCGAGTCAATTGGTGAGTCCGGGGATGGTTCCAGAGGTCACCGTTGACCATTCCTCTCGTTGCGGTTCTTGGCAAACCTTGACGGGAGGTTGACGAAGCTCTCGGTACGACGTACGACCTCTCTTGGAGCTCCGCGTATGTTTGTCTTGAACATGCAGATCTTTTGTTGACACGGCACTTGGCATTGTGATTCGTGCTTTCGGCTCGGCCCCATTGGTGCTCAAAGCTTCCTTGCGGGGTGGAATAACACCTGGGATAATTCTGCCTCAACTGGACGATCATTCGGCCGCTAACGGGCCCGATATGATGAGAAGCCATACCCGTGTCGGGTGATCGGGGTCTTCTGCTGACAGAGCCTCAAGTTCCTTATTATTAAGGGCCGATGGCATTCTTCCTCCTCAGGAGAGTCTTCATTCAGGTGGGGGGCTACCGGGTAGACCATTGTCCTTGGTCAGACAATTGGTGTAGTGTATGCGGCACGACGGAGTCGGTGCCAGTTCATTGGGCAGGCTTGGTCGCACTGTCGGTTGATTGTGAATTCATCTCGATTCTCCTGAGGTTAAGTCCCTAGTGTTCATTCCAGGTGACTTGAGGCTCGGGCAGCTTGAGAAGACTTTAATATGTTGATCTTCATCGGCTTCTATGCTTCAGTGGGTCGTATCATTCGTCTTTGCGGCTTGATCACCGTTGATCATATTTTGAGTGCCAACAAATGCCCCCCAGCTATGGGTGCTACGAGCAAGGCACGAGAGTAGCAGGATGGACAGATGAGCTTCGTCTGGATTGATCTCCTTTGCTGACGGAAGCTCGAAACGGTCTCAATCCCGGTGCAGACGCTAATCTGGCACAGTCGGGGGCTAAAACAGTGCCGTTAATCTGGCGCACCCTTACTTTTGTTGTGAAACCAGCGTCATATAAAACGACGCGCTCCGTGGTTTAAAGGGGCTTAAACGGCGCCGTCGAAAATGGCGATGTGACACACCCTTGGACCTAAACAAGCAAGCACAATTCGCAAGTCGAACGGGCCGATATCGGCGGCCAACTCACTTAGCACTCACCCAAACCCCGAGGTAACTCGGCGATTCCGAGTCGAGGTCGTGAGGGGGCCCTTCCTGGTAGAGGGCCAGCAAGGCCAAGGGACTTCCCAAGGGTATGGAGGCCCAGTTCAAAGGGGCTGACCGGGTGCCAATGGGCATGGGTCACACTCTCTCCTACGGCGGCCACTCAAAGCAATGGAGCTTGTGCACTAGGCGCTCACTCTCACAGACTAGCGGAGCTTATGAACTAATATTGAAGGAACATGACATCCAAATGAGAGCAAGGGTAGAGCACTTACTCGACCGGTTTGAAGAAACCGGTCCCGTTAGGAGACGAGGGCGAGCGGGGAAGCGTGGGTTCCCCACACGCCGCGCCGGTGTAGCTTTGACATGTTCAAGATTTTACATCACTATGCCCCATGTAAGGGGGTTGGACTTGGGGAACGGAAGTCAAAATTACATTCAAACACTACCTCCCACAGGGAGGGGCAGTAAGCCAGCCAGGCGGGGAAGGGAAGAGCTGAACTAGAGACTAAACGGGCGGAAGACGCCAGTTCTACCCGCTCTCTAGAATAGGGGATAAATGGTTGATGTTGCCACTACTGCGGCCAGTCCCAAGCACCTTTGTCGATGAGACCAGTGGCAAAACCTCTTGGGTTGGCCCAGGAGGATGTCTGAATTTTGGTAGGAGTTCTGGTGGCCAGCATTGGTCAGGGCGGGGCTGTGAACAGGGACTCTGTTCTCTAGTTTCGACTGTCTCAGCACTACTAGAGCTGGAAGATGGGGTCACCACAGGCCCTCCTGAGTTCTGATTTGAGCATGGATGGTGTCGATGGATTCGTTGTCAAGTCCTCTTTTAACGGAGACCCACGGAGTTGTCGGCAGAGGTCAGAGTCGCCAGTGAGATCCCAAATAGTGAACAGGGGTCTTCTTAGTCCCAGAGGGGATAGGATGGCGCACCTGGGGGAGAAAATTGAGAACTCAATGGTACAGATGCCGAATGGGGTGCCACTTCTTGGCACTAGAAGAAGACTTTTCGTAGAAGCTCTTAGCCAGGTCTAGTCTCTAGAACTTCAAAGGGTTGGTCGTGGGAGCCTCTGCAAGTAGCTTCAGGTTGACAGTCAGGAAGAAGAAGCGCAGTTTGGGGAGATCAGCTCATCCAGGCAGCCGCGAACTCAGACTGGGACAAGACCACCGCCGTTGCGAAGAGGACAAGGGGACACTTCCAACGGTACTACTTGGGGTTCCAGGGATGCCAGGATGAGGTCGTGGCCGAATCTTCAATATGCTGGTACTCTGCTGCCTGCGAATTGGGTCAGGGGGGTCGACGGTTCTGGCTGAACCATTCCACAGTAGGGGTAACGACAGGAAATAAAGACTCTCAGCAATGCTAAAGTAAACTGAAATTAAAACAAATGACAAATTCACTGAAACAGAGATAGGATGGAGGCGTACCTAGATGGGCGGCCCTTTACAGGCCGCAAGAACCCTAGAGCGGACCTGCACCAATCGTAAGCCATCAGCAAAACCAACAGTGCAAATAGAGAATCGTACCTGTGCCAGGAAGGTAGGTGGCCAGCAAATGGCCGCAGAAAAGAAGAGCGGGCGGTAGTTAGCCGCAGCAGGCAGCAGGGTCGCAAGACGAACATGGTTGATTACAACAGAGGACGGGCACTCCTAGGCTGCACCACTCGTCAGACGGCTCTGAAAGAACCGCTTGAGCACCAGAAGATAGAACCGTGGAAACCAGCAATCCACCTATGACAACTCAAGGGAAAGAAGACTAACGAACACCGAAAGGAGGGGTCAACAAACACTAACACGATGGGCACTAGGTGTCCCACTATGATCGCTAGAAAATTGGGATGTTGATATGTTTTCCCTACTGGCTTAACTTCCCATTAAACCCTTCTACCCTATAACCATGAGATATAAACCAAATGGAAGTAGAAGGTGACAAGAATATGGACATGTGATCACCACCAAGGCACCAGTCGTGATAAACTCATCGTACCTTGGAAAGAGAGGGAGACACTTGCCTGATCAGCACTGATGAGATGTGCAGCCCTGAAAGAACCGCCTCTATCGATACACGGCTGCACAATAGACCACTCGTCGGCGCCGATTTGGAATGCGGGATGGAAGGCTATGGAGGAAGAGCGACATGCAGTCAACCGTGAGAACAGGAAGAGTGGCCTGGACGGCGCCGCCCGACTAGTAGAACGATTCGGTGAATGCCGCGTAACTCGACCATGCCTTAAGTTGCAATGGTCCTAACCTCCACCCTCTCTGACCGGCCAGAGAGGATGGGCCTTGTGTTAGATGGTTGCTGACCAGTAAAACAACGTGTGGACACAAAGAAACACCCAATATTAGCCCTACGAAGTGTAGTAAATGCTAGAAGAAACGGAAATAACCATAAATAAAGGGAATGGGGTTTACCTGGAGGTTTTTAAACCCCCATAGGGTGCCAAAACATGGGATGGTGTGTGAATGATGGTGTAAATGAAGAAAATGGGGGTGGAAAGAACGAAACTGATGCATGCAATCATGGAATGAACGGTGGGACTGATGAAAGAATGACACAAAACACGACTACTCCCTTGGACCGGAGGCTTGTGTGGACGTAGAGGGCCTCCCTCCCTGTCTTGGGTCGCTCGATGGTCCGGTAGGGCTTCACTGTCGATCAGAAATCTCGTCGGTGATAAATTAGAATAACTTAGAAAAATAGGTAATTATCTGGAAAATCAACCGACATTAGGACTCTGAGAGATGGACGGCTATTCATAGCCCGCTCATAGTGTTGAACGGCGATGATCCGGCCATATATAAGCGAGTCAGTGGAAATTCAAATAATTAACTAAATATTCAATTAATATATGGATGGCTCATGACTAACCGCACACTTGGTTGTGCAACAGGTATTGTACCGTACAAGTCTGGGCACTTGAAATTCTTAAAATGTGACGAATTTAACCCTTTCAAGGCCCATTAAGCCCTGAATTGAAATGGACCTAGTCAGGGAGTGAGGCTACCCATAAAATAGGCCCAAAAATGTTACCTGGGAATAGCCCAATGAGTAATGGACAACTCGAGGCATCAATAAACGAGAGTAAAAGGAATGACTTAACTTATCGGCAAAAAATAGGTGTCAACAGATGTCCCTCCTTAACGTCCTCTTTGCAGGGGAGCGAGCGGAGGTGAAGCAAAAGTGGCAGGAACATGGAGATGAAGTGGAGTGGACTGAACACCCGTTTGCTCGCTAACAGGCGATGGGAATTTTCTGGCAAACTCTGAATAAAATGCAAGGAATAGTCAGATAGAAAGCGGCACCAATCTGGAGGAACTAAAATAAAAGGAACACAAGATCAACCTCATGGGGGACATAATCCCGTGGACCAATGAGGAGACCGAAGTAAAAAGGAGCACGAGCAGCCTCATGGGGGACACAATCCCGTGGTCCAATGAGGAGCCCAAAAAAAAGGAAAGATAGACTAAAACTCCAGACGGGGAACTTTCAACCAAACCAGACCAAGCGAAAAGACCAGAGAGAACCTTCCAACTCAGAGTGGAATTGTTCCTCTTACTCTGACATGAACGCATAATCGTCCATCACTGACGGGATATGTTGCAGGCAGACCATGGGTCATGAATGCTCAAAAGATGCATATGATGCATGCTGGGCTAAAATAAAAGAAATCTTTAAAACAAATGCAAAGAAAGGATAAAATATAAAATACTCGAGAATAGTAATGCTAGACCGGATTAATTACGGTCAGGACGCTATCCGTAACCACAGCATGCAAGATAGAACCATCGTCCCCTAACTTTCCCAACCTAACGGCCTGTCCAAAAGTTAAACGCATGCACCTAGATCATCACCTATTTTTGTTAAAGGGGAACATCAGATCCTGGAACACCCGAGCAACCAACTGGTTCTCGAGATAATATAGCTTAGTACCAGATAGTAATACAATAACAAATATAGGGATCGGAATACATTACCTGACTTACCTGACGGTGGGCCACAAGGCAAGTGAGGGGTTGATACTGCAAGGAAGATTATTAACAAGATTTGTACTGTCGAAGCCTTTGGAATATCACCAGTAGGTCTTGTAGATGGTCCTCTCTTTTTCTGGTCTTGACCACAAGATCATCAATGTAGCATTCCACCTTCTTGTAAAATAGATCATCAAGTCAATCAGTTCCGGTCGCATGCGTCGAGGGCTTGTTTCACTGGCTCTACCCTTGGATCTATTGCTAGCATGTGTTATGCCACATCGGGACTTAACCCGAGCATCTCTTTGTAGTTCCAGGCAAAGCAATCCCAAAACTCTTTTAGCAATTGTAGGTATTGCCCCTGCTCCTCCTGAGAGAGTAGGGCACTGAGAAAGGTGGGTCATGGATCATCCTCACTCCCCAGGTTCACTTCTATTAGTTCATCGACGGTGGCTTGGCCTCTGTCTTCAATTTTAGGCACTATCGATTGTAAGTCGATAAAATCTTCAACATCTAGGACTTCCACATTTTCTTCATGTAAGGCTTGATTCAGTGTTGAGACATCAAGCTGATTTAGCAGTAAAGCTCCGCGTCGAACTACGCAACTCGGATGAGGTGATGGCTGGCTCTTACTGGCTTTATTTCCTAGGTGATGAGGAGCCTGTCCTTGCTGGGTGCCACTGGTCGCCCTGCTCTCTTCAGCTTGGCCATGGGATATTAGGCCTTTCGTCGTAATATTGCACTCATTTCCACTTTTTTGTGCTGTTGCCCGCATTGGCGAGTCCGACTCTTGGGTGTATGTCAATGTCTGCTCTTCTGTAGACCATTCTTGCTGTTGCAAGGCTCGGCACTCTTCGAGGATGCGCTTGAATTCGAGACGTTCCTTTTCCTCCTCGGAGTCTTGGATTTCTTCATCTATGACTTCATCAAACCTGATGTTGGCTTTAAATGGTGCCTCTTCCAGGAAGACTTCTTCCCGGCATTTGTAGTCAGCGACATCATCGTGCTCTTTTGAGCCCAGACTATCATCAAAGAATAATGCACCCTTTGGTGGGTGGGACTCTGTCTCTTCATTATTAACCAGGTAGTCATCATAAACCACTCCCGGCGAGCTCTTAGCTGTGAAGATGGTAGAGATGACATCCACCTCTGTTTCATAATATTCTTGGAGGGTATACCCCAGTCCTAGGCTTCGAGTGATTTTCAGGAGTTCTTTGTCAGTGTTTGGCAGATACCACAACTTTTTGAATGCTTCCCTCTAGGTAAAAGGCTGGAGAGAGGGAACTTGCATCTTGGTAAAAAGATAGGAGACTCGGTCGGCTGTATAAGTCAAGCCTGCTATTGGCACCATCCAACTTGTGGACTCTTCAAGGATAACACAATCATCATCTTCTTTGCTGGTAGGTTCTCCAGCATAGAATATTGTGGGTGGCTCACAGAAGCGAGGGACTTCCATGGTCTTGCCCATAGGTGTTAAAAAACCACCCCAGGTATCCCCCATTCCACTTATGTGTTTAATTTTTCATTCCTTTTCATAGATATTGCACTTCCATGAACTAATTTGGGTTGTATTTTCTGGTCATTTGTGTTGTTTTGTAGGTCAATAGGAGTCTTGGCACGAGGCCCATCCCCTCTGGTCGGCCGGAAGGGATGGAGGATTAAGTTCCACAGATTGGAATCTGGTGACTTTATGCGGCTCATCTCCGACCGTATACAGGGGTTCACGATCTTCTTCAGACCGTTCAGGGCCTTCCTGCGATCGATAGCGGACCGTCTAAACGCCAGTCAGATCTTCTTCCCGTGCTCCTCCTCAGCACTGTACACGGTCTATCATTCGGCCATCTGCTTCTTTCAGTGGTCTCCAGAGGACCGTCTTCATCTCGTACCAGCGCTGCATCCGTTGGTGAGTGGATTCATCCGTCTCCCTTTCCAAGGTACGTAGTGCTCTTATCTTCGCACTCAGTACCCTGGTGGCGATCACAACCGGTCCATGCGTGTGAGTGATTGATTGTTGCACCACTTGTCTTTTCCATATCGTCCACTCACATACACACCACCACTTTCTTTTTTCCCACTTAGCATTTCATCACTCACTTTATTTTCTTCTAAAAGAGGGAAAAGAAAATATCTACAATAGTTGGCTACCGACATGTTCCCTTGCTCGAGGCTAAAAAATCCTTGCTCTTTAGCATCTCACATATGTTCAGGAAAATACTTTTCTCGGAAGATAGCTAGGAATTCTTTCCATAATATGCCACTGTCGTGGTAGTCCGTGAAGGTGGTCCGCATCTTGGCCTTCCACCACAAGTCAGCTTGATCTTGTAAAACATAAGCCGCCAGATTCACCTTCTCTTTCTCGGGGCATCGCATCACGTGAAATTTCTTCTCCATTTCACTGAGCCACAACTCAGCCACCTCTAGATGGCTCTCCCCCATAAAGATTGGAGGTGCTAACCTCAGAATTCGATCGAGCTTAGGTGAGTCATGGCATGTTGCAGGCGCTAGCTATTGTAACATTTGCTACAATACGACCTGCAATAGCCCTTGAATGCTCTGCATAAATCCCTCCAGATTAATCCCTGCATTGGGCTCTTGTCCTCCGCCCACCGCCAGAGCATGGACAACCCTATCGTTCTCCCCATTTGGGTCATCTACCCCCGATCCCCTCTCATCCGCCTGGGGAAGATCTCTTTGCCTTCTTGGCGACATTGTTCTGAGAATTAAATAATTTATTAAGTGAGAGGGTTTTAAATGGTTTCAAACATACTCTACTCTTTTCCCACTCTAGCCTATCACTTCCTCTACTATGGGACATTTGGAATGGTTGTAACCATAGTTTGTCTCGCGTGGGACTTGGTAGTTTTGCTGTTCCTATTTACATTTGATTATCGTGGGAAACTATTTGCTGATTTTTTTTAGACAGACACATTCATCCCCCCTTCTATATTTGTCATTCCGCTTATCAATTGGTATCAGAGCAGGTTTCCCATTATGTCGTCCAACGACCAGGGAAGATCTGGAATCAGTGCTCCTCGCAGCTTCATAGCTGAAGCTCACTCCATTAACAGGCCTTCGTTCTTCAATGGGACTAACTATTTATATTGGAAGAACATGATGGAGGTATTTCTCAATGCATAGAGTCATGAAATCTGGAGGGTCATCACCACCGGTCCATTCGAGCTTCCTAAGGATGAAGATACTTGGACCAGGGAACAGATCCGTCTGTCAACGGTAAACTGGACAGCTATGAATATCATGCAATGCATTGTACATCTAGAAGAATATTCCAGAATTTCAGCGTGCAAGACAGCAAAGAAAATGTGGGATGAGCTCCAATTGATTTATGAAGGCACATCACAAGTGCGAGCCACCAAGGTAAATATGTTGACCTCTGATTATGAGTTGTTTAAAATGAAACCTGGTGAAACTATATCAAAGATGTATGCTAGGCTCTCACAGGTCACCAATAGCCTGAAGGCTCTGGGCAAGAAGATTCAGGAGAATGAACTTGTTAGGAAGATCCTAAGGTCTCTAACTCCCGTGTGGCACACAAAGGCACCTGTATTAGAAGAATCTAGGGACCTATCCACCATGACAGTCACAAAACTCATAGGATCTCTGATGGCTTATGAAATCAACCTTAAGAGGAGCAATGAAGAAAACAAAAAGGGAAAAATCATAGCTCTTAAGATGTCTAGAAGTAGTGGTGAAAGTAGTGAGAAGTATGAGAACTTCTTAGATTTAGATGATGAGCAACAAGCTATGCTCACCCGATAGTTTCAGAAATTCTTGAGATCTAGAGGTAAAACCTACAGAAGAATGAGACCTCAACAGATTGGTAAGAATACCAATTTTAAATTTGATAAGAACAAGAACCTTGATAAGATCACTTATTTTCATTGTAAGAAGCCAGGGCATATGAAGAATGAATGCCCAGAACTCATGAAGAAGAACGTGAAAGTGCAGAAGAAGAAGTCTCAGGCCATGGTCTGCATATGAAGCGATGGAGAGGAAGACCCTGAGAGCTGATCTTCAGATGAAGAGGTGCAAAGACTGTGCCTTATGGCTGACAGCGAAAATGAGGTAAGCAACTCTTTTGAACGTTATTCAATTGATGAATGGGAGGATGCTTACGCTGACTTGTTAGATAAATTGAATTGTCAGACCAAAGACTACAAGTCCATGAAAGGAAATTGAATAATGCCCTTAGTGATAAAATCTGTATGGAGATCTACGGCAGGGCCAGTGCCAGGTACTGTTCTTGCTGTAGGGGCATGCCCGCAGGGAAGCTGGGGGTTGATGGGAATGCTGCAGCTTGCAGAGTCGGTTCAAAAGATTGCCCGTTGCTCCCGGGCACTTCTAGCAAAATCTCGATTTGTCCGGACGTCGAGGGTTGGGCATTCCTTTCGTTAAGTTACTTCTTCAGCAATTCAATCTCCCGCTAGTACTATTGTATCATGTATAGCATAGCGGGGTCAGTTGTGGAGGGAGCGAGCGTGCCCCCTGTCTCCTCGGCTAGGGCATCCTCGAATGATGTGGAGGGTTCGCCACTCGTGCCCCCGGTGGTGACAACATTGGCTGCCTGGGCCATTGAAGTTTCTTTGAAGGAAGGCTCTTCGACGCTTGCCTGCATCGCTTCACTCACTGCTCTTCCTCTCATGGCAGGGGGACCGGGCCTGGCGACGAGCCTGGCCACTTCTTTAGGGTCGGTAGGCAAAGCAGCATACCGACTAGGGACGCCTGCCATATTGTAGGTGAAAATTCTCCAATTCCTACTTCTTTTCGTCATCCTCCTTGACGACTTATTTGGGAACACCAGCTTGTCAAAAATCGACCGTCGAGGTGGCGCTTCCTCCCATACAGGGGACTGGCGTCGTTCCTCCGACTGATTCCTTGATTCTGTGCTGGGCATAGGTTGGATTTCTTCTCCTCCTCGAAAGGTAGAGGCCATTGTCGCTAGCAGTCTCTGACGACCCATAGGGGTCCTACCCGGGCCCCAGAGGTAGTTTCTCATGGCTTGCTCGATCCCTTCCCAGTCCTGGTTGGGGAGAGTAGCCAATGGTTACGCATCGATGGCGACAATAGGATGAGTGTAAGTTGTGAACGCCGGGAGGTCAACATGGTGGCGACGCCTGCGACGTTGGCGGTGGGCATTTTCGGGCATCGCTAGTGCAGTAACTGCCAGTTGGTGGGTCATGGCCGTCACCTCGACCCCTTCATCTCTTCGGCCCTTTCTGTGGCTGGTGTAGCTGGGCCCCGCCTGGGCAAGTGTAGTGGGTTGGGCCTCCTTGGGAACCCAAATTTACTTCAGTTTGGTCGGCTTGTGAGCCGGCGTGTCCTTTGGTGCCGTAGCCGGAACGGTAGGCACCATCTTTCCCTTCATCTTTTCCAGTCCCTGGAAGGAGTTGCAGACTGAAATAGCCGACACGATGCGGTCCGAGAACACTTCGGACTTCTGTCCATTCAAATGGACTCGGATGGTCCTGACTGATGGGGGCATCTCTCGCCCTTCATTTTTTTCATAACCTCGTTGGCTCACCAGCATGGTTCCATTGTATTCCTCACATTTTTCTGAGTCGAGTCATGTAATTTTCATATTTTATTTGAGATCATTGTTTATTTATTTGTTATTATTTTTTCTATTTTTTCACTTCTTTTTATACCCCCCCCTGGGTGGGGTCGACTCTACCTAGGACAGGGTCGACCCTACCCTGGGCTGGGTCGACTCCGCCTAAGGCAGGGTCGACCCCACCTAAGGCGGAGTCGACTCCGCCAAAGGGGCCACCGCATTTGTTCTTTTCCTTTTTTTGAAACAAGGAGTTTGAGGATGATTTCATGAGTAATTACTTATTAATTAATTTTTTATATGACATACAAAGACCTAATTACATGCCTACGAGGAAAATCCTCGGTACGTGGTGGAGAACTTAGGTCCGAGGGCCACCTCACACATAGTGACCACCTCTGACCGGGCATATTCCACAAATCACTCTTTTATATACTGGAGGAGGATGGCACACGGGCACACGGGCTATGCAATGCGAAGGAAATTTTGGGTGCATTCAAGCAGGTTTTCACGCAGGCGGGTGGAATCATGCCATGCCTACCAGTTGTATTCTTTTTATTAATTGGTTCACGCATTTCTTGCTTGCTCGTGTATTGATGGTGGAGCGTTCATTCCGTTCAGTTCCGTTATGTCAAGCTCTCCACAGTCCTTCGTTGTTTCAGCAGAAGCCTTTTATTATTATATGATTCATTTGTTTATTACTTCCCCCCTTTTTACATTAGTATTTGGTCTGGCAAAAATTCGACAGCATCTCCCCTAGACTCGGATGCTGGGGGGGGGGGGTAACGTAGGTACGCATCTACGGACAAGTCTGAGATGGCCCCTAAAGAATGGAGGTGCGCACGGAAGTGACAACACCCTGAGAAAGTAGAAAGAACCCAAGAGCCATAGCCACAGTTAAACCAGGACACTATAGGTTAAAGCAAGTCGGGGAAGGGGACTCCACGGGATGAGGAAGGCAGACGGGGGCACCGGATCAAGAAGGGAAGGTGGCGAAGCCACCGGGTCAAGAAGGAAGGGTGGCAAAGCCACCGGATCAAGAA
Organism: Amorphophallus titanum; assembly: GCA_024336825.1. Classification (NCBI taxonomy): domain Eukaryota; kingdom Viridiplantae; phylum Streptophyta; class Magnoliopsida; order Alismatales; family Araceae; genus Amorphophallus; species Amorphophallus titanum. The sequence continues at coordinate 37,883 of JANBPO010004633.1, forward strand.
TGAGGGGTGGCAGAGCCACTGGATCAAAGGGGTGGTGGAGCCACCGAATTAGTGAAGAGGGTGGCAGAGCCACTGGGTCAAGGTGGTGGGCAAGCCTCTGGATCAAGGGGGATGACCGGGCCACCGGATCAAGGGGGATGACCGGGCCACTAGACCAAACGACAGAGCCATCGGTTCGACAGGAGATGGCAAAGCCACTGGATGGGTGAAGGTGGCGAAGCCACCTAATTAAAGGAGAGGTGGAGGCCACCGGATCAAGAAAAGGTGGAGACCACTGGCTCAAGGAGAGGTGGAGGCCACTGGATCAAGAGGGTGGCAGAGCCACCAGATTAGGGCCTGGGAAGGGCCACCGGAACAAGACCACAGCCTGTCTTTAGGCTTGGGCTGGCAGAGTGCCACCGGATAGGAATGGCCAATGGCCACCGGGTAAGGATCCAGGGCCCTAATACATAATCAAAGGGGAAACAAGTAGGCTCAGCCAGACGGTGGAGAAAGGCTCTCCCGTGAGGAAGGAGATTTAGGAGAGGCACTCCCTGAAGGATCAGCATCGGGGCCTTGCTCATCGTATTGAGGGGGCCCTGTGCTGCTCTTCATGGAGACTCATTTGTTGAAGCAAAATCACACAGTGAGAGGCATCAGTCAGACGCAAGCCATGAAACTTCAAGGAGGGTCCTATTCTAAGGGACTAACCTCAAGACACCACATATTATCATGGTAGGTAGATCACGAGTCACCTAGAGGGATATCCTCCCTGAGACGGAGGAGGACTGGATTAGGCAAGGTGAAGGTTGACCCGGCCTTCCTTTTTGCTATAGAATGCAGAAGCCACAGAGAGGATAAATAAGGGAGATCAACGAGAGAAAGAGAGAGAGAGATCACTATTTGGAGTACTGGCGCAGGAGCCCCTCCCATTGTGTTGAGTAGGCTCCTGGCCACCTTTCGAAGAAACTACGTAGGGTCGGAAACCTAAATGAGACAAATGATATCACAAGAGCACACAAATCCAAGGGAGACAAAATGAGCATTCATTTATTCGCTTCAAACATGGAATACATCTACAAGGGTCCCTGACGAAGGGTGAGCAAAGGGAAGAACAAACACATAGACGGGGAAGAGAAAACAAAGGAAAGGGGAAGTAGGATACAGTAGGAAGACCGGGGAGTAAAGGGGTAACAGCTTCCCCCCTTCTCCCTTGCTTACGCACACACACACCTTCACCCTCCTCTGCACACGCAGGAAACCTTCCTTTTGTCTTCCTTATGCTCTTCCTTCTCTTGGTCTCTCTTCTGCTGCTTCTCTCTATATCCTCCTTCTTCTTTCCATTCTTTGTCTTATTTATATGGGAACTCGCCCATGGTGACCACGTTGGCGGCGAAGCGGGGTCAATGGAGCACCTTCGAACCTTCTTGCTCCAATCTCCATCGTCTACCAACTTACCTATTTTTGGGGTGTGCAGAAGGTCTCCAATCTTGCAGGTATGCCGTGGAGGGTTGCCAAGAGCGTATAAGTTGATCTATTGGAGCTATGCGCCAGGACGAAGACCCCAGAGTAAAGGTAATGCCCATCGGTCCTGCGAAAAGCAGGGCCTGTCGTTTTCATCCAAGTGGACCGGAGCCACCGGATGTAAGGGCTTAGACGAGCCACCAAATGAAGAAGTGATAACTAACCACCGGATGGGTTGCTAAGGTGGGCCACTGGATGAAGAAGGCCGGCCACGCCACCAGTTGACGGGCCCAAAGGGGCCACCGAATAAGGAGCGTTGGCGTAGCATAGCCACCGGATGCGGGGGTTGGGGGAGCCACCGGATAGGGCGGCCTAGTGAGCCACCGAATGAAGGCTCTGAACGAGCCATTGGATGGGGGTTTGGGGGCGCCAACGGATCACGGCCTGTGGAGGGCCACCGGTTGAGACCCCCTAGAAGGCCACCAGATCAGACACGAAGAAGAGGCCACCAGACCACCATGGGGGGCCACAGGACCACGTGCAGGGGGGGCACTAGATGGGGAAGTCACCAACTCAAGAGGAAATGCCACCGAATCACCGGGGTGGTATAGCCACCGGTTCAAGAGGGACGCCATCGGATCACCAGGGTAGTATAGGCACCGGTTCAAAAGGGACGCCACCGGATCACTTGGCACTTGCCCCTTCACACCTCCAAGTCCAGGATCGTTCCCCTTTCTGACTCAGGGTTCGATTCGCTCATCCGAGTATGGGTTAACCGTGTGTACCTTGTCATTCGAAGTTGTCGATCTTCTTCAGGAACTCAAGGATCTCAAGCCTCCCGGTATACTCTTCATTATCGTTGGCCCCAAAGTGAACCCGCGACAGTGTGTAAATTCAGGGGCATCTTTAGCCCCCTTGTCATTTATTGTGCTCGGGCAAGTGCGAGGTATTGTCGGGTGACGTGACCTTTCAGAGCCCAGGCATAGGGTCTCCTATGGGTCTTCTTTCCCAATAGTTGGGTCGGATGAGCTTTGACACCCCGCATCTTGGCGACGCGCGTATTTCACCTTTCACTATGCAGCCGGGAAGTTTGCAGGCGTAAAATTTTACGCGTCCACAAATGGCCCCCGCCCACGGGTAGCGCGGACGAAGGATGAGGCAAGCGGTGCACGTGGGTGCACTCACCCCTGTTTATTGTACTGGGACTTTGGAGTGCAGGACCGACAAGGCCAAGGGGACGATGACGATCCCAATTCAGCTTCGGCGTGTTAGGACTCGAAGATAGATAATTAGACCATGCTAGGTGTCCCCGTGGTGAGAAGATGGGCCCCGAGTGCGGGATCGGATGGTGATGACCCCATCAGAAATCACGGAAGCCAACACTCAGCACACTTATTAGGCCTATTTTTTGACACCAATTAAAGAGCAACAGGGATGGCAGCAAGTCCCTGCAAAGACTAAGAAGAAGGTCACACCTCGCCCGAAGGTGGGGGCGCATGTTTGTGGCGTCACACCACGACCCATTCCTCCAGTGACAGCACCCGCATGGAGCAGCCCGCCCGCAGTCATCAGAATACCTACATACAATCGGAGAAAATAGACTCCACTGCCAATGGTTAAAGAAATTAGTCCAGAAGCCCGACGACTGTGGGACTACATAAACAGGCTAGATGAATATGAACTGCACAAATTGAAGTCCTTGCTAATGCAAGACCATGTCCCGTGGCAAGAACCAGAGCAGCTCTCACTGAAACAAGAGGGGGAGGCTGACAGAATGCCAGAAAAGGATGACAGCTTATTCTGGGGGCAAGTGCCAGCCAGAGGCAAGAAGAAAAAGCAAAAGAAGAAAACAAGGAGTGGCAAGGTCAAGAGAGAGATAGTGCTCTCCTGTAATACCCTCTCTGTTCTCTTCAGTCTCCCCAATGAGGAAGATGAAGAGGAAATATGCTTCACACCCGTTGCCGAGGTGAGCCAGGTCGAAGCCGCAATCGCTACACATGCAACACGGTCAGGCCGAAGATGGGGGCGTCAGTCACCTGCCAACCACAACATTATTTTTAGGGTAGAAAAGCCCTATAAGGTACCTCCTCCCAAGGTCAAAGGAGTTCGAATCCCTCCTCCCTCAGGTTTATACAATCGGAGTGGGGGCAACTCTGCTGCCCCTTCCTTCTTGGAATTCCTGAAAATGACAAAGGGCAAGCAACTATGCCAAAATGCCACCCCTGCAGCCGAGGGTACTCACCCACAACCTCAACAGCCTTCTGGTGCCCCAGATGAAGAAGAAGCCCACCCGAAGAAAGGTGACAAGGGACAACAAGAGGATGACACCAAGCAGAGAGGTGAAGACTCGGAGTCCGATGAAGCAGGCCTATCAGAGGCTGCAGTTCAAGGCTTTTCCAAGCCCAAGTGGGCAGAGGAGATGAAGATGTCTAATGTTCGAGTGGGAAGCAGAATAATAAAGCTGCTTAAGAAGCTCCCGACGAGGTTCACTATCTGGGAAATCCTCTCCCTAAGTGAAGAGACCCGACAAGCGATCATTACTACCTTGCAGACGCCTGCCCAATATGAGACATGTTTGGCTGAAGCACTGCCGGAGGCCAATGTGACCTTCACTCAGGAGGATATGTTACTCCCCACTATCAGCCACAACACCAGACTAGAGCTGCGCAGGTCTTCTCCATTGTCATATACTTCTGCTCATAGGGGTTGAGAAGTTTTGACAAATAGTAGGCTGCCCTCTCCTTACCTTCTTCATCAACTTGCACAAGGATAGCTCCTACTGAGTCATCCAGGACAGAGATATAAAGAACAAGTGGTTTGCCTAGAATCGGCGGCCTCAGGATAGGAGGATTAGACGGATAGTCCTTTAATCCGTCAAAAGCCGCCTAACACTTGTTATCCCATTGAAATTTGACTCCCAGCTTGGTAAGCTCATAGAACGGCCTACACCTTTGTGAATGCTGGGAGATAAATCAGCGAATAAATTACAACCTCTCGATCAATCCTCAAACTTCTTTCAACTTCTTAGGAGGAGGCATATCTCTTATGACCTGCACCTTATTTGGATCAATCTCAATACCCCTCTTGCTAACAATGAACCCAAGCAACTTATCAGACGACACACCAAATACGCATTTCTTTGGGTTCATCTTCAATTGATATTCTCTCGACCTTTATAAAACTTTGGCCAGAACCCCAGGATGCTCAATCCTTGTCCTTGATTTCACTACTAGATCATCAACATACACCTCGATATAAATGTGGATCATATCATGAAAAATAGTCATCATGGCCCTCTAATAGGTGCCCCTATGTTCTTGAGTCCAAACAACATGACCACATAACAATACGTACCCTAAGGTGTAGTGAAAGAAGTCTTCTCTTGGTCATGTTTAGCCAGACAAATTTGGTTGTATCCGGAGAAGCCATCCATAAAATAGAGGGGCTCGTACCCTACTGTGTTATCAATGAGAACATCTATGTGAGGGAGGAGAAAATCATCCTTAGGACATGCGCGGTCAAGATCCCGAAAGTCTTTGCAAATTCTGACTCTTCCGTCCTTCATCACCGGGACAATGTTAGCCACCCAATTAGGATAGAGGACGACCCTAATGAATCTAGTCTTATGGAGATTATCGACCTCTTCTTCCATCTTTAATGCCATATGCGGGTGGAAATGTCTTAACTTCTGCTTGACCGGGACAGACCCTAGCTTAAGTGTTAGATGATGTTCAACAAGTACAGGATCCAGACTCGGCATATCCTCATAACTCCACGCAAACGTGTCCTTATACTCTTGGAGAACCTGAATAAGTGCCTCTTCTTCTGATGGTGGCAAGTTCTTGCTTATGTGGACTATCCTAGGGTTTTTCTCAGTCCCCAAGTTGATTTCTTTGATGGGCTCTTCTTCTCAGGCTGATGGTTCATCGAATCCCCTCATGCCACTAGCAAATGCGTCAACCTCGTCCTCATATTCTTTATACTCTTCATCCCCCTCTTCGATAGGGGCTTCATCATTCATAATTTCAAAAACCCCACGGAGCTTGCCCAACAAGTGCCTTATGAAACACCTAGTCATTGATAATTAAGTCTTCTAACTCTTCACAATTTACATGCAATTGATCTCATGCAGACTAACGGCATGGGAGCCTGATGGTAGAGACTTCGATGCATGCATGGGCACGTAAGGCGCGACACGATCTTGTACAGGTATCAAGGCATGAACATAAATATGAGAAATTTGAGTTCAAATCTAGTGATGCTCTAACTCGTGCACGTCATTTTTTCTAATGCTAGTAATTTTTGGGCTCATATTCATTGAGGATTAAATGTGAGTAAGATTACACCCCCTGCTTTGGCCAGTGATCTACAATGCGCACGAACGGGCCCCCGATAGCCCTGGCCCATGACGGACGGCCCAAGATGGACAATCTTCGGATTCGTCAGCTCACAAAGGGCATCAGCCCAGGCGCAATAGACGCTAAGCGACCATCCGACGACCGAACGTTACCCCCTACGATGTCGGCCTCAACTCCGCTAAAGGCGAGCACGCCTTACAAGCGTTGCAAGACTCGCCTGAGAACCGCCCTATTCCGGAGGAACGGACCCTCAACGAAAAACTCCCTATGATCACGGAGAGGCGTTACCTCACTACTCGCGTCCTTCTCTGCTAAGGGACAGGCCCTCATCGATCGCCAGGGCAACCCCTATAAATGGACCTTCATCCGTGAACAAGAGGGAGACAGACGCTAGAATGAACATACAGATGCGGTGAGAGAGACTCCGACCCACCACACCTTGAGAGTTGATTCTACAAAGTAGAGCTCCGGTCATCTTCCGAGCACTCTTATCGCCGATTGAGTACTCTCTAAGCGCTCACTGGATATAGCGAACACTCCTACGAAATTTCGACCACCTCTCAAGACTTGCTTAATCTTCTTTTGGCTCTCTCTCTCCTCTATAATCTTCATCCTCTAAAATTCTGAATTAAGCATTGAAGAGTTGTCCCCTGAGATAATACACAGGATTTCTTCTAAACGTCATTTCCTTGATACTTGTAGGTTTCTACGGATGGTCGAACGATCCTTCCGCAATAAATAAATCGTAAAAATGTGATACGAAGATTAAAAACTATTTTTTCGACGACGGGCACATCTCCTTCAGCTCTGCAATGGTTGGGATGACGCCCATCGCTGATGTGACACCATCCACATCGTTGATCTCGTGGACCCTGCTCGACGTGCAGCACCCAATCTGACGCCAGAAGATAAAATCCATCTAGAACAAAACCTAACAGGCAATTAATCTGTGTTCTTCATCAAATTTCACCTGAACAAACCACAACAAGTGAACCCAATTCAACGGTCTTATACGGCCCGCCGTTCTTCAGTCGACAAGAGCACTATGGCGGCCCACGTCAGTTGTAACTTTGATCATTATTCAATAAAGTTGAAGGTTTTTGTCATATGGCATTAGTGTTCATTATTTGTGCTTTATGTATGAACGCGATGCTTTGATTGTCTTGCTAGCTCGAGGCTTACTTTGCCAACTATTCATGTTCCCGATTTGTTTCCACTATAACGACACAAGAAAGTCACCACATGAAAGGTAAAAGATGAAGGAAACAACAAAGGTTGTACCATGATGCAACAGAGGGCTTAACCCCAACTCCCGAAGGACACCCAGAGTAAGCCTCGTGTCGGCATCACTGAGGGGGTGGCGAAGGATTGCTTTAATCGCCCTTGTCTCCTCAGCAATCAGAGTCAAAAACCTGTCAGCCCTATGGGGATGAATGTTCACAACGAAACTCCAATCGCTTGGATGGCCACTACCTCCTGCCCTCGCCAGGAAGACAAAGTGCTCGGATTAGCGCTTCATGTTGGAGACAAGAGAAGAACTTGGATGATGGTCTTGTTCTTCCTAGCCTGAAGGTAAAAGAATGATGACTTAGCACTAGAGCAGTGTTGGAGGCTGTAAAATTGCCAGAAAAGAAAAATGTTGGGAGTTATCAAAACTCGGTTACAAATATATACAAAAGTGCATAGGATGCACCAGGAATTGGGGGAGAGCTCCCCTGGGTATTGGCCATAACAATGGAGGATGGATTCCATGAAGGGTGTACAGGGAGGCAAAAGCCTACACAAAAGGATTCTATAGGGACGCAAATACTGCCAAGATAATGACCCCCCAGACAATCATCAAAATCAGGGAAGATGGTGTCATAATCGGCATGGATTTGAAAGGCCTCATGGAGGCCATGGACTACTCTATAAGCAACTAGATGCGGAGAGTGAGGATGACTGGGGCCGACACTCGAAGTACTCGGGACGCCGACACGACGGACCCCCTCTTTAGTAGAGGACTCAGGGTTAGCGCGAAGGATCCTTTAATGAGGTGCCATGGACCTGAGAACAAAGAGAGATGGTAGAATCCTCACCAGGGCAGAGGACAAACGACGAGGTAGTGCCAAAAACCCACACCGAAGACAAGAAAGACAAGTGGAGCTTGCCCAAGTGTCCTGATGCTGATACTTACAGACTTTGAAGGCAAATCGACCACTTCGAGGCAACACGAGGAGAAAAAGAGCACTAGTCACCGCCAAGGTCGTTCGAGCCCAGGCGACTGTTTGCGCCCATGCCCCCAGACGAAAAGGACAGTCCCATGATGACAGCGGCGATGCCTGACACCTCGACAGACGATGCCTTGAGGGCCAAGAAGCTTAGTAGGTGGCAGGCCTCACTTACCCTGTTGATACGAGGAGATCCTCCTAGAAACTTCCCCTTGACGGACCCATCGGGTGTGTGTGTGTGTGTGTGTGTGTGTGTGTGTGTGTGTGTGTGTGTGTGTGTGTGTGTGTGTGTGTGTGTGTGTGTTCGCATAGGCGACAGGAACGGAGAAGACAGTGCTCACCAGAGAAGAACTATGGAGTCGGCCACGGGAGAAGACGAACCTGTGGAGTCGGCCACCAAGGCTAACTGGCCGGAAGCCCCAGCGATGGCCCCAAATGTAACAGCAGCAACCGGAGAAGACGAGACGGGGAGTCGGCCACCAGAGCTCACTGGCCGGAAGCCCTAGCCAAGTAGCAGGGTCGTCTCTCTAGGAAGGGCGAAGGGCAGAGACGAGCGTGGTAGCCCACCGTTGGGCCTCGATGTACCCTCGTGCCACCGGGGAAGGAGACAAGCGTGGTAACCCACCGTTGGGCCTCGATGTAGAGTCGGCCACCAAGGAAGGAGACGAGCTAGGGTGAAGGGTGGAGGAGGGCGAATGCGAGGCGATAGACGGGGCAGAAAGTGAATGATGGCCGGCCGTCAGAGCAGGAAGGAGACAAAGACAACGGCGAAGGCGACGGTGGGTTCTGTCCGGATCTAGGGCGAAGGGTGGAGGAAGGGCGAAGGGTGGAGGAGGGCGAATGTGAGATAGTGGATGGGACAGAAAGCGAATGAGTGGTCGTCCGTCGGAGCAGGAAGGAGACGAGGACAGCGACGAAGGTGACGGTGGGTTCCGTCCAGAACTAGGGCGAAGGGTGCGAAGGGTGGAGGAAGGGCGAAGGGTGCGAAGGGGCGCAAATGCGAGGTGGCGGACGAGAGAAATGGGGATGGGAGACGAGGATAACGCATCCCCACTTTTTGTGGGGATGAGTTATCCCTGCGATATCCCTGATTTCGGGGCTATCCTCGTTCTCCTTAATCCGGGATATCCGCGACTTGTTTAGCCAAAACAAACACCGAATGGGGTTCAACTGGGGATAACCCCGGTGTATCCTGATACCAAACATGACCTTAATGGTGGGTTATATGATCAGATGTCGGGGGTAGGGTTGGAGGTTTTGTTGCATCTGTGTGTCTGTAGCTGAGAGAGTGTCCTTTGTGCACGTAGGGGCGAGAGAGCGAGCTTTCTTGACTTGGGGAAGGGCATGACGCACCACCGCCACCACCCCAACATGCAGGGAGGGAAAGAGTTGACGTTTTGCGCGAGAGTTTCTTAGTTTTGGATATCTACAATCTGTGGCATGTATCAACACTAAAATTTTCATAATCTCACTATTTACATAGTAATAATTTTTTATTCACTGAATTTAATGCATAAAATCATGTCAAAGTATAACGTTTTATTTTATTGACAAAAAAAATAAAAAGATCTATTCTACGTAGAAAAAGATGCCTGCGTCAAACTCGTACAGACGGAGTTGCATCTTGTAAAGAAGGGACAATGTTATAAACCAATAATAGGGAAATAGCACCCAAACAAACAGATAGTTCACACAAATTATAATGAACGCAAGATTTTATGATTTCAGTTTGAAGATTTAAGTGAGTTTTAAATAGATAGCAGATTCTCTCTTCTTCAAAGTGAGTCCTAGTTTCAATTTGGAGTGTAATCTCCAGGTTCTCTAAGTTCTTTCTCTTTCCTCACCAACGGATGAGATATCTAAACTCCGGGTCTTCAAATGGTACAACCAGCCCGGCGTCCGTGAGGGAATCCACGGGTGCGGGGACTTACAGAGGCCTTGGAAAAGGAATTTTCAATCCAAAGAGATGGAATGCTCAATGGAGGGTCCTTCCAATTCCAAGAAAGGGTGTGGGATCCTAGGAGTGTAGAGAGAGGAGGTCTCTCAAACCAATGCAAAGATGCAATCAGATGCAGGCAGATCAAACAATAATAATAATCAACCAGCCAATATAATGCAACCACGGGCATGAAAATCAGTAAACAGGATGGCTCTGCTGTAACAGAGATGAATGACGCCCTAGGAGGGGGCGCTAAATTAATAAAATGTGACTGCGTGACAGTCGCGACTCACTGTTAACAGTCGGGAACAGTGAGGAGGAAACTGATGCCTTGCACTAAGGCGCCGAATCTATGAATAACGCCTCTGTGAAGGGGCGTTAGAAACTGTGAACAGTAAATCTGGAGTCCTGTAACAGGAGATGGGGGGATGAATGACGCCTTATAAGCAGGCGCTAAATACGAAACTGACGCCTCTGTTGAGGGGCGTTAAATACTGTGAATAGTGATCTAAAGGTCTAAAACAGTAGCTCAGGGAAAACGATGCCTTAGAGTTAGGCGCTAGATAAGAAACTGACGCCTCTGTGTAGGGGCGTTAAAAGCACAGGATAGGGGGATGCAAACTCAGATTTAACACCTTGGTGTTAGGCGTGTAATCAAGAAATAACGCCTCTGTAAGGGGCGTCAATTAAGAAATCTTGGAAATCCCAAAAATAACACTGAAACAGCGCCCGTGCAGAGGGTCACTGAATATGGAAACATCGACTTAATGTAAGCCGCTAATTACCCTGGGAGCAGAAAACGTAAATAACCAATTTTCTATGCTAAGGACAGTTCTCAATCTAGCCAATCCAGTGAGAAAATGTGCACATGGTGCATGAAGGGAGTGTGCTACGTGGAGCACTGAGGAGGGACACACGTGGGTGTCAAAGAATGGGCACTCGAGGGTGCCAAAGGGAGGGGCACGCGAGGGTGCCACAGGAGGGGTAATCAAAATAAAGACAGTAGATGTCCCACCGTGATCGCCAATTTGTGAACGATGTCACTTAAGACTTTTGCCGCATCCTACCCCTCTCCGGGAGGGAGAGAGGTGCCGAGCCAGAGGGATCCATGGGTGATGTCCCCATCACTTTCATATCCCCAAGAACCCTCCATTGAATAATCATTAGTGGGAGTTCAAACTAGGGAGAGATCTCCCCCTCTCTCTCTCTTACAGCCCCAAACTCACAGCTCCCCCTCCCTCCATCTACTAGACCCCCTTTCAGCCCCCATTATACCCCTCCCTCACCTTCGATTGCCCCCTCCAAGACCCCCTCACAGCCAGGGGTGGCACCCACTCACATCCACCCCATTTCTCCTCCCATCTACCACATTCCCCATCACCTATCTCCATCCTGTTCATGCCAGTTCGCAGCCAGCAATAAGGGTCCGAGTTGCAGATGCTGCCACGTCTTCACCGAGCATCTTCTGATGGAGTATCCTATATTGCTGGAAAGATCATCGAAGCAGATTCGCAGGCGAGGTGGTCTCGCTGTCATCCGAGGTCCTTGCTGCCCAAAGGAGCCAATCTTCCCCGACTGTGCAGAACTACTCCGGTGAGGAACCTGAGGCCAAGAGAAGGAGAGACCACGGCTGCTCCAGGATGAATTTAGATGTGATTTTTGGCTGAGGCCTTCTCCTCCAAGCCCTCTGTCAGCACCAGAAAGAAGGCAGTCATTTGGATCTTAGAGCACATATTTCCAAATTTTCTCCCTGGAGTGCACAAGTTAGCTTCGCTTGAGTCAGATCAGACCCTTTCCACCATTCTGGTTCTCTCAGTCTACTCCGACCACCTCCGGTGACCCCGTTGGTCTCTGATCAAAGAGGACTCATCTACGATCACAACAGATCTAGTCCCGCCCTCATCAGACCCTGGGAGTGTTTGTGGCTGCCACTTCTTCCAACGGCAGTAGTTCTGGGACCGCCAGAGCCAGGTCTGACCACTCTAATGTCTGATCCCGACCCCACCCTGACCTCCGTCGGCACCAAAAAATTCTCCAAAAATTTGAGCATCTTCCTGGGCCAACCCAGGACATTTTGGCACTGGTCCCATCATCATCTGAGGTCGGTGGAGTCCGTGGCGACGTCGTCATCGACTCCCTATCATGCTGTTCTAGAAGCGGGTAGAGCCAGCAATATTTGCCAATTCGACTTATCATAAGTTACCCCACCCTGCCTGGCTGGCTTAAAGCCCCTCCCTGCGGGAGGTAGTGTTTGCTTGTAACCCTATAGTCCCCCACCCCAAGTCTAACCCCCTTGCAAGGGGCATAGTGATTGTAATTTGATTATTCAGGTTGAAGCTTCATCAGCGCAGCATGCGGGTAAGCCCACGCTTCCTCGCTCACCCTCGTCTCCGGTTGGAATTAGCGCCTTCACACCGATCAGGTGAGCTTCAGGCCGGCGACCCGACACGAGCTGCAGACACTAGTGAGTATGCTTCTTAAATCCTGAAGTTATGTGATCACCAACTGACAGTCTTATAAAATGCTACAGCGTGCCCAACAGAGGGTGGCAGTGACTAGAGAGGGAGGAGCCTCCAACTTGAGTGCCCCAGACCAGAGTGCCCAGATCACCTCCCTAAAGGAGCGACTAGCAGGGGCGGTGAGACAGGCCGAGGCTACCGAGCGCGATTTAGAGGCCTCAAAAAGAAAGATTGATTTTAATTACTGTAGTTGTTCATCAATCATATTTATTTTTGTGGTGTTGCAGAGGCGAGAGCTCCAGGAGGCGCTGACCTGGGTAGCATTAGTAGGGACCGAGCTCGCGATCCGAGATCAGTGTTTCACGGGGGTTGAGGAGGCGCGATAGTGTGCCATCGAGGAGCTGAGTGTAGTGAGACACTCGACCACCGAGGAGTTAGCCGAGGAGAGACGCCGAGCAGCGTTGGAGCTTGCAGAGGAGAGCCGCCGAGCTGCACTAGAGCTAGCAGAGGAGAGACGTCAGGCTTAAGTAGAGTTGGAGCGGGCGATGGCAGAGCTGCCCAGCGAGGGAGAGGAGCTCCCTCGGGACGTGGTGGAGTTACAATTGCTACTCAAGATGGAGCAGCGAGAGCGTGCGCACGAGCGAGCAGAGCATGACCGGGAGAGTGAGTGAGAGCGGGCAGAGTGCGACGAGCTGAGGCTCCGCTTGGGTGCGGCTGAGGAGCGGGCTAGGATAGCGGAGGAGCGCTACAGGAGAGGCCGCCAACGAGCACGAGCTGAGGGACGCCTGAGTGCTTACTTCGGCTTGAGTTACCTTGCGGGCTCATCCACTTATGACAGGAGAGAGGAGGCAGACCGCGCTCGGGCCGAGAGGTCAGCTGCCAGCCAGGGGTTGATGAGGCCCCCACAGAGTCGCCCTGGGGACCGGGACGGTGCAGAGAGCAGTCAGAGGAGAGAGGAGGGAGGTGGAGAGATCTAGAGCATATTTTACTGTTATACCCCCTCCTACTCACTTTGTACACATATATGATGATTATGGAATGAAAAGTACCTTTTGGTTACCTGAGTTTTGTTCTTCTTTGAGCTTGTGTTTGTGTGAACTTTTGTTCCCATTTTCCCTACGTTCACTTAGAGTAAACAAATCAGTTAATCTGTTCGGCTTGGCCCCTTGCTCAATAAGCAAGGGGTTGATCTTATTTGACCTTGATAAGGGGTCAAGCCTTTAATTAATTAAGACAAAATAACCAACGATAGAGAGAAATGCAACGTGCAAGCAGGCAAATAAGTACTGAAAAATAAAGATGATCAAGCATTATGTAATCAAGCAAATGGCCTCTTTTTTTGTCTTTTTGTTTCTTCTTATGATTAATAAATTTTCCTATTTATTATCTGTTTGCTAGTCATTTCAAGATGTCACCTCGACGTCAGAGAGTCTTAGTTCCTCAAGAAGCGAGCAGTGTTCCTTAGGATATTCCTGCTCCAGCTCCCGTTGTTCTAGCTCAAGAGGATGCGCTTGGCAGTCGCGGACGTGCATTAAAAGAGTTTTTGCTATTTCATTCACTGACTTTTGAAGGCCAGACTGATCCGGATGCCGTCAGAATATGGTTGGATGCGACCGAGCACGTGTTTCGCTCCATGGAATGTGCGGAAGATGAAAAGGTGATACTCAGTACTTTTCAGCTCCAGGGCACGGTGTTGAGATGGTGGAATATAGAGTGGAAAATTTCTTTCCAATCTCGCCCACTCCGACAAATCTCGTGGGTTGAGTTCGTCGCCACTTTTGAACTCACCTTTAGCCCGGCTTATCTCCAAATGGATAAAATACATCAGTTCTTACAGCTTGTCTTGGGAGGAATGTCGGTGCTTGAATACCGGAATAGATTTAGGGAATTGAGTCGTTTTGCGCCCCATGTGCTTGCAAATGAAGCTTTGAAGACAGAGTAGTTTCTCCGTGGCCTTCGTGCTGAGTTGAGGTAGCCGCTGATTGTAGCCTGTGTGACCAACATGAATGAAGTATATCAGGCTACGACAGCATTGGAATTTGATTTGGTGAGATCCCAGGTTCCTTCTTGGGTAGTGTCGGTTCAGTCGATAGTTCAACTTCCATCTGGGTATCTGCTTCCTGTTCCAGGTTTTCCTTCAGCCACTCCAGCAGCTAGTGGTGTTGCTTCTTCTGGCAAGTCCCAGTTTAGAAGATTCAAGAATAAAAAGAGATTCAAGAAGTGATTTGACCAGTAGGCTTCGTCTGGTGCTACACAGCAGTCAGCTCCATCTTTCCAGCAGTGGCAGACTTCTGTAAAAAGCCAATTTAAAGGTTGTGCACGGTGTGGTGGTAGCCACCCAGGCAAACCATGCTCGTTGCCGGTGGTGTGTTTTCAGTGTGACCAGCCAGGTCATGTGGTGAGAGACTATCCATTGTGAGCGATTCCAGTGCAGTTCGCTCTAGCAGCTCCATCCCAGCCGTCTCAATCGCAATTCAGGCCTCCGCTTCCACCACCGCCGCCATCTCAACAGTTTCAGCAGATTCACCCTCAGGCTTCAGTAGCATCTTCCTTCCTGTCTTCTGCAGCTGCCGGTAGAAAGTTAAAAGGCAAAGTGACACATATTTCGCGGGCTGAAGCTGTGGCTTCCAATCTTTTTGAAGGTACGATTACTGTTTTTAGTTATGCAGCCCGTGCTTTATTTGATTTAGGTGCTTCTCACTCCTTCATTTCTGAGGATTTCATTGCATGTATCGAGGAGCATAAACTCGTCACACGTACCGGGTTCCTTCCACGCTTGGGGCGTGACAATTTTGTGGTATCCGAGCCTAGGATTTCAAGTTCCTTGGAAATCTAAATCCAAGGATAGGTTTACACCTTACACCGGGTGAGATGGGTAGAGCCATGGGTTAAGTCCTATGTTGACGTCAGACCTTATAGTCAAACACGAAACTAATTAGACTTAAATTCTCTTGTAGAACTATGGCCGCCGAAAGAGCTCAGTGGCGTGACATGCAATGCACGGTGCAAGGCCTCACTTAGGCACTACAACAGGTGGTGCAGGGCAGTGCTAATTGTTGAGTAGGTGATCTCCACAGAAGCTTTCGTTACATGAACTCACCTAAGTTCACAGGCTTGTTTGACCCCGACGACGCTGAAAACTGGATAAAGGAAATCGAATGAAATTTTCGTGTAATGCAATGCACGGATGAAGAAAAGGTTTTGCTGGCCACATTCTAACTAGAGTGGGACACTCGATGTTGGTGGGAGTCCGTAGAAGCAACATTTCCTAGTGACTATGTCACATGGGCAGAATTTGTTGAGCTCTACAACAACAAATATTTTTTTGACCACATCCAAGAGAAGAAGGCCGTGGAGTTTGCTGCATTGAAGCAATGATCCTTGTCCCTGGCCGAATATGAGGCCCAATTCTCAAGGCTATCTAGGTATGCACCCCACTTGGTGTGTATTGAGAAAATGAAGGCAAGAAGGTTTCTCAATGGGCTTCGGCCACAATATATTACACAACTGGCACCGATAGACATCCAAGTCTACTCGGAGCTAGTACGACGTGCACAGTTGCTGGAAGATGCCACTAAATTGTCTAATAAGATTCGAGGAAGGGACAAGGAGGAGCATGTCGCTAGCCCCAGAAGTTTTAAACCATCATCCAACAAGAAGTGACCTAATAATGGAGGGGAAGCCTCCAAAGAGAAGAAATTCAATAAAGATGGTAAGCCTCTCTCCATTACCACACCTTCTAAGGAAATATGTAAGCATTGTGACAAGGCCGGCCATAAGGCTGAAGAGTGCTAGAGGAGACTGGGACCCTATCTCCGATGTTGTAACCAAGAACACCGGATCCATTATTGTCCATTAATGAATGAGCAAACCACCAAAGATGAGAAGCCCCCAGCAAAGAAGCAAGGCCATCTGCATGCACTCCAAGAAATGGAACCGATGGAAGGCAGACTTGTGGAAGGTACATTAACTGTTCATTCTAAGACTACTCAAGTTTTCTTTTATACCAGCGCAACTCATTCATTTGTGTCCAAGAGTTTTTCTGCTTCATTTTTTGCAGAACCTGAATTGTTAGACTTAGTCATTTCTACTCTATTGTGCCCTGGACTGTTTTGACGAAGATAATTCAGCCATGCCCTGCCCCTTGATTGCTTTTCTAGGGACATAGGTGATGTCGTACTCCATGAGCAGGAGAGCCCACTTCCCCAGTCGTCTTGAGAGAACAGGTTGTTTGAGAAGAAACTTCAGGGGGTCATGCTTAGATATGAGCTCAACCTGATGAGACAGGAGGTAGTGCCATAATTTCTTGATGGCAAACACCAATGCCAAGCATACTTTCTCTATGGGGGAGTAATGGTACTCGGCACCGATCAATTTTCGACTGAGGTAGTAGAGCGGCTGCTCTTTGCCTTCTTCAGTGACTTGCGCCAACAGAGCTCCCGACGAGGCATCCATGACGGCAATGTAAAGTATGAGGGGTTTACCCTTGACAGACGCCCCTAGGACTGGAGGAGTGAGGAGGTACTCCTTGATCTGCTCGAAAGCTGCCTGGCATTTCGAGTCCCATATGAAGGGGGTGTCTTTCTTCATCAGTTTACTGAAAGGCGCGTATCGACCAGAGAGGTTGGAGATGAACCTCCGAATGTAGGTCAGTCTACCCTGGCGCGACCTGAGTTCGGTGAGGTTACTGGGTGGTGGTAGCTCCCGGATCGCTTTGATCTTACTAGGATCCACCTCAATTCCTCGGTATCGAACGATAAAGCCGAGAAACTTGCCGCTGGATACACCGAAGGCGCATTTCATGGGGTTCATTTTGAGCCCATATTGTCGGAGACGCTCAAAGACTTGGCGCAGATCGTGCAGGTGGTCTTCTCGCCTTTTGGTCTTGACGACGAGGTCGTCAACGTAGCATTCGACGATGTTGTGCAGCATCTCGTCGAAGATTTTAGTCATGGCCCTCCGGTAGGTAGCACCGACGTTCTTTAAACCGAAGGGCATGCGCTTGTAGTTGAAGATCCCTTTGGGAGATCTGAACGCGGTGTAATTCTTGTCTTTCAGGGACATCCGGATCTGATTGTAACTAGATGATCCATCCAGGAAAGATAGAGTCTCATGTCCGGTGGTCATATCGACCATTGTTTCTGTGATTGGGACTGGGAAGTCATCCTTCGGACAAGCTTTATTGAGGTCTCGAAAGTCGACGCAGATGCAGACTTGACCATTTTTCTTTTTGACTGGGATAATATTGGTGAGCTAAACCGGGTAGATGCATGGCTCAATGAAGTCGACCTCCGCCATCTTATTGACCTCGGTCGCGACTCAGAGTTCCAGCTCGTGGCACATGCATCGCTGGGGTTGTTTGATCGACGTGGCTGAGGGAGATATGGCCAGGTCGTGCTCCGCTATGGAGGGACTTAAGCCTGGCATCTCTTTGTATGTCCAGGTGAAACAGTCTTTGTATTCAAGCAGGAGTTGCTTGTAGTCCTATCTCTCTGCCTCGGTGAGAAACGGGGCTCAATTTGGTGGAGGATTCTAGAAGATAGAGCCCTAACAAGGAGCCCTCGTTGCACAGGTTCAACCTTGGAGTCCAACGGCGAAGAAAACAGAGTTCAAAAATTTTTGGACTCTTTATTAGATAAACGGTCGTCCGATAGACCGTCCATCAAGAAATATGGCCATGGGGGTGACCGCTTGACGACTGGGGGTGACCGGGACGATTTCGGCATAAAAAATAATTAAACGGTCATCAAAGGACCGTTTATTTGATTACGCGTTCTAAGGAAGACCGTCTAAAGACAACAAAAATAACATAAAAAATAAAAAGTTACTATTCATTGGACGGTCAATTGTTGACCATTCAACAGTTGGACGGTCAACAGTTGACCACGTGAACAGTGAAATGGTCAATAGTTGACCGTTTAGCTACCAGACTTGCGTGACTTTGGAAATCTGAAAATATCTTGAAACAGTGCAGAATTTGGAAACATGGTAGAAAGAGAAATTATAGGTTACAGAAAGATGAACAACTTTTATGAAGAGAGTAAGATGAAAAGACGATTAGAAGCGAGAGAAAATGGGGTGACAACAGAGAGGAAGAATACTATGATGTAGGTGAATAGTGTAGTTTGTCAAAAAAATGTAAATAACTTGAAATCAGTGCAGAACTGGCGAATGACGTAGAAAGTGAAGTTGTAGATCTCAAAAAATCTAACAACTTTGGTGAAGGGCAAATTTTCAATAGAGAATAGGAAAGGGAAAAAAAGGGCCATTTTTAAGACTGTACAACTAAAGGGAGCTGAATGCTTGAGGGAAGTTGACCTAAATGGGCTATAAGTCGACTTGGAAGGTAGAAGTTGATAAAATAAGCTCTAGGGCTCCAAGAAATCATGATCTCCAAGGCTCAAAGAAAATGAAACAATGAAATGGGCTCGAAATCTACTCAAGGAAGACTCCAAAATCACGGCTAATTTGGGACATCAAAAATGATGAATAAGAGAAATGACTCAACTTGTGGGTTAAAAATGGGTGTCAACAGATGCCCCTCCTTGATGTCCGCTTTGCAAGGGAATGAGCGAAAGCGATGCGGAGGTGGAATGGAATGGAGATGGAGCGAAAGTGACAGTGACGTTAAATGGAGATGTCGTGGAGATGAAGAGAACAGAACTGAAAAGCGGGCATCAAGGCAAAAAGACACCCGTTAAAACTCACAAGCGATAGGAATTCTCCCGAAAATGCCGAACTAACCACCTGGAATGGATGACGTGGATGAGACATGTTTGGAGAACTAAACTAACAGGAAAAAAGGGAAATACGACCAGCCTCACCGGGGACACAATCCACAGACGATGAGGGGGTCGGAAAGAAACATAACGTAAAAAGTAGGAGAACTCTGAGAATGTTGGGATATGAATCTTCTAATAAATTACAGGCATCCAATCAATCCTTGAAGTTTCGTGATATTCTTAGGCGAGGGCATGTCCATAATGGCCTTGGCTTTATTGGGATCAATTTGAATCCCCCATTTGCTAACTATGAAGCCTAGTAGCTTCCGTGAAGACACTCCGAATACATATTTATTAGGATTCATCTTTAACTTGTACTCTCTAGCCCTCTGAAGCACCTTAGCTAAGATAGCGCGGTGTTCTTCCTTTGTCCTCGATTTCACCAAAATATCATCCACATAGGCTTCCATGTAAACATGCATCATGTCATGGAATATAGCCATCATCGCCCTCTAATAGGTGGCACTAGCATTTTTAAGATCAAATGGCATAACCACATAGCAGTAAGTGCCCTAGGACATTGTGAATGAGATTTTCTCTTAATCTTCCAGAGCTAGACAGATCTTGTGGTAACCTGAATAACCATCCATGAAAGAGAGGACTTCGAATCCGGCCATGTTATCTACTAACACATCTATGTGAGGCAGCGGAAAATCATCCTTGGGACATGCTTTGTTTAAATCCCTGAAGTCAATGCAAATTCGAACCTTTCTGTCCTTCTTGATAATAGGGACTATATTTGCCACCCATTGAGGTATAGATCAACTCGAATGAACTAGGCCTTATGCAATTTGTCGACCTCCTCTTTCATCCTCAAGGCCATGTGGGGGTGGAATCTCCTTAATTTTTGCTTCACAGGTGTTGCTCCTGGCTTAAGTACAAATCAGTGTTCCATTAAAGAGGGGTCAAGACCCAGCATACCCTCGTATGACCAGACAAAAGCATCGCTATACTCCCTCAGAACTTGAATCAACTCCATTTCCACTTCCGGAGGGAGGTTAGCAGAAATAATGATGGGCCTAGGATCTTTGTTAGTTCCAATATTAATTTCTTTCGTAGGTTCATCCACTACCATCGATGGTTCATCAAACCTCTCCAAACCCTGTGCATACAGGTCGGCAGTGTCATCTATGTCATTGTCCTCAAGATTGGCTGGATCCTTCTCATCCACAACTTTATAGACTCCTAATCCGTCATCGCTCCACACCATGTCCAGCTCCTCATCCTCTTCTAGCACTATCGCCATATCAACAAATTCTGGGTACTTGAGGAGAGCATGACAACACTGAGCTATGTCCTGCAAGAACCTATCAGGAGTGGATTTGGAATGACACGCCAGTGGATGCGCCTCATGTGTGGAGGAGGGGTTGGAGACACTAGAATAAGGCCCTACTTCTCTAGACTCGACTGGCCCTACTCCTAACTTAGGAGAGAGAAAATCTAATGGAAGGGAAGCAAGGGCCTCATGCTCCTAGGAGGAAGACAAG
>JANBPO010004640.1:0-41027 GCA_024336825.1 Amorphophallus titanum
TCTACATTCTTCCTGAAATTGACTTCATAAGTCATTAGTGAACCAATCAATTCATCCACTGTCAAAGTGGACAAGTCAATTCGATCACAGTTGCCTTAGTATTCCAAGAAGGGGGAAGGTACCTCAGTATTTTCCTAACAAGCTCATTGTCAATGTAATCTTTGCTTAGGGCTTTCAGATTATTAGTGAGTTGAGAGAATCTGGAAAACATTTCGCCAATGGTCGCATCGGACTTCATTTTAAACAATTCAAAATCAGAGACGAGCATGTTCACCTTGGATGCTCTTACCTAGGATGTTCCTTCATAAATCAATTCCAACTTATCCCACTTTCTTTGGCAGATCTACAGGTTGACACTCTTGAGTACTCATTTGGATGTATAGCGCATTGCATCACGTTCATGGCACTCCAGTTGACTGTGGATAGCGGAATTTGCTCCCTTATCCATCTACTTTCATCCTCTGGCAGCTGAAATGGACCATAACTGACTACTCTCTAGATTTCATGGCTCTGGGATGGCAAAAAAACCTCCATCCTATTATTTCAGTAAAGGGAGTTAGATCTGTTAAAGAATGGTGGTCTGTTAAAGGAATGTCCTTTAGCTAGATAGCTATGAATAGTGCCATTGTCGATTATTCCCTTATCGTTGGACCACATCATGGGAAACCCACTCTGATACCAATTGATAGAAATGGAGAAGTAGATCTAGAAGGGCGGGGGGATGAATAGATCTCACAGCCAAATACCCAAATTGTAACTTAAGTGCTATGATATAAAGTTTTGCTCGAGGAAGGATCAATTTGAGCATAGGAATCGGATCAAATCAAATGACAAAGGTAGATGTGCAGAAGGAAATGAAGTGATATAAGCTCACACAATCACAAGCACAAACATCAGCTAAGCTAGGCTCACCACGCAGTAGAACAACAGAAAGTGAAACAACTAAGATCTATACATGGCAGAGGTTTGATCCAAGGATCTCCTCACGCAAGGGGCAGCGTTCCAGATAGGCTTGACCTATCTTTGCAACTGAGCCTTTTGATATACCACTCAGTTATTGAAGATCGCAATAGACAACAAGAGAAGCAAACCACAAAACAGACAAAAGATTTTTTAGGTGGCTCGATTGCTACCAGCAATCTACGTCCACCCCTCACTAAATCAGAGTGAGGCTTCCTTGCACACGGAAACACAATGCAAACTCAGTATGCAACAGAGGCTGATCACACAGCTTATACTCGAAGGAACACACTCCTCCGTTCTTCTGAAATCTTAGAAGGATCCCAGAGAACAATCCTCCCTTCCTATGCAACCTCAGAGGGATAAACATGAACGACACCCAGCTGCTCACTATCCCAGAGGATTCAATCTTCTCTTTCTCCAGTGGAAGGTGGTGGATTTGAAGTATATACGGATGCATCTGACATTGGCTTAGGGTGCGTCCTCATGTAAAATGGAAAGGTAATCTGTTATTCTTCAAGACAATTGAAGCGTCACAAGGAAAATTACCCCGTGCATGATTGTAACACCTCGATTTGATAATAACCGCCCGGTCCACCCTCCGGGCCAAAGAGATCGG
This sequence comes from Amorphophallus titanum, assembly GCA_024336825.1. Classification (NCBI taxonomy): domain Eukaryota; kingdom Viridiplantae; phylum Streptophyta; class Magnoliopsida; order Alismatales; family Araceae; genus Amorphophallus; species Amorphophallus titanum. The sequence continues at coordinate 1,580 of JANBPO010004640.1, forward strand.
CATCCGCAAGGTCTCCGGCGCGGGACGCTCCGAACTCATCAGCCAGTTCCTCTGTGAATCGGTCCTCATCGGTTATCTCGCCTTCATCCTGGCCGCCGGCCTCACCGCCCTGCTGCTGCCGTCGATCGACGACCTCGCCGGCCTGCACCTCTCGATCTCCAGCCTGCTGCATCCCGCGATCCTGGTCCCCATCCTGCTGACCCCCGTGCTCGTAGGCCTCATCTCCGGCGTCTACCCCGCTTTCTTCCTCAGCTCTTTCCAACCCGTGAAAGTGCTCAAAGGCCTGTTCAAAGCCGGCAGCAACACCGCTTCCTTCCGCAAGGTCCTCGTAGTAGCCCAGTTCTCGATCTCCATCGTGCTCATCATCAGCACGGCGATCGTCTTCGAGCAACTGCACTACATGCAGAGCGCGTCCCTGGGCTTCAACAAAGACCATATCGTCACCATGGACTACAACGAAGCGCTGGGCAAAAACTTCAACGCATTCCGCAGCACGCTGCTCGAAAATTCACATATCCTCTCCGTCACGCGCTCCTCCCGCATTCCCAGCGGCCGCCTGCTCGACGAACAAGGCGCTTCGATCGAAAGCGGCGATACCCTCCGGCCTTTGAAGAATGCCGACATCAAATACGTGGCCGTCGACCACGACTTCCTCAAGACCTACGGCATCCCCATCGTAGCAGGCCGCGACTACAACCGCAGCTACGCCACCGATACCAATAATTTCATCCTCAACGTAGCAGCTGCTAATGTCCTGGGCATGCGCGATCCCAAACAGCTCGTCGGCAAAAGCTTCTCCTACGGCGGCACTAAAGGAAGGGTCATCGGCGTCATGGGTAACTTCAATTTCGAATCCATGCACCAGCAGATCCTCCCCATGATCTTCGTCATGCCCGCCGACTCGGTGGCCGGCAACAACTTCAACAATCTGTCGATCAAGCTCTCCGGCACCGATATCGCCGGCTCGCTCGCCACCATCGAAAAAACCTGGCAACGCTACCTCCCCGAAGCCCCCTTCGAATACACCTTCCTCGACGAACATTTCGACCAGCTCTATAGAACGGAACAACAACAAGGCTCCCTGTTCACCATCTTCTCCGGCATCGCGATCTTCATCGCCTGTCTCGGCCTGTTCGGCCTCTCCGCCTTCACCATCACGCAACGGATCAAAGAGATCGGTGTCCGGTATTACATAATTTATATGAATAAGCAGGAAATAGAATTAACATTAAGCACATTACATGGTCCACAATATAACAACAGTTCAGAATACAACAGTAGTCCACAATTAGTACAGTAAAGAAAGGGAAGTACAACTACACGGGGCATACCCCGGCTCTGGCAACTGACAACTAACCCTGGGCACTAGAACCACGTGGAGCCTCAGACGTGCTCCTCTGAAGCCTCGCCTCACCTGAAACGTAGAAAAAGGCAGGGAATGAGCCTCATAACAAAAGGCTCAGTAGGGATCACTCGGATCCCCACCTTGCAAAATGAGAAAATACAACGCAAAGTAGCTAAAGGTGTGTACAACAGGAATAAATAAATGAAAAAACCCTACTATGCTTGACACCGGTCTTACGATGAGAAAATTGAGACACATGTCACGGTGAACAACTAAGAGTCACCACCTGACAAAGACAGGAGTAACTCCCACTAGAAGCAAGGCCGGATGCGCCCCCTGGTGTCTTAGACTGCACCTCAGGTGGCCCCCTCGTCGCCCCAGGAGGAACGGGGACACCGTACAAGTAACCACAGAACAAGGACTGGTCGGGGTCGTGCTTGTCAGCGTGGGTCCGCTGCCCCCGACCACGTGTGCACACACAGACCATGCGTCCTAGGTCAGGCCCTCTGAGTGGTTTTCCCCTCAGTCGGACTCTGGCTGTAAGACGTAGGGCCCTATGGTAACCAGTCTAAAAATCATCTCTTGGGGTAGCCTCGCCACCATTCCTTGGTGGGACTACATGCGTGTCGGAAGGTTACGACTAGTGGAGGGTCGCTGAAGGAGTAGACTCTCTATTCAACGAAAAATGACATCTGAACCGGACACTGTGCAAGGACCACTCCTCTTACCGACACCGACTCACGGTGACATAAGCCGAAGACACACTACCTCTCGGGACCCCACGGCCCCCTCACACATGGCCCTCACATGATGCCCAGCATCAGTCAGACCATAGGTTAACACGTGGATCGAGGTCTGCTCACCTGGGATTCGATTTGGTAAGAATGGAACTCTGGTTGGATAGAACCCAGGTGGCAGTCCACTCTGGACCGTCCATATCACAAACGGTCAAATGGTGTGCCGCCTCAAGGAGAGAGACGGTCCTCACTAGACCGCATGAGGAGGATGGGCGGTCGCCTACCATCTGCCACTCACAAGAGATAAACGGTCTCCTTCAGACCGTTTGAGACCCAAGCGGTCCACCTCTGGGCCGCTTCAGGCGCTAAGCGGTCCCCCTTGGGGCCGCCAAGCCACCAAACTGCACAAAAGGTCAAACGGTCACCTTGTGACCGTTGGGGACTGAAACGGTCTCGCTTGGGACCGCTTGACGGGGTTAAACGGTAAGATTTATATTCTTCCCATCACTATTTCAAAGAAATGGGACCCGCAAGAATTCAGATCGATTGACGAACTTATAAAAAGGAGCATCTACCGAGACGAAAGGTGTGCGAAGGAGTAAGAAAGAAGAAAAGGTTGAATTATTGAAAGTAGGAAGAAAAGGAGAGAAGTCTACAGATCTGATCTACATCGGAGATTGGAAGATGAAATCATCAGGAAATTTCAAGGAACGTAAGATCAGATTGTTCTTCCGCTGAAAGAAGAATTTGAGAGATAAGTCAAGTGCATTCGAACTCCGAACAGAGAGCCATTTCTTTAACGTTTACTGTTTCTTCTATTTCATTGTTTCTTGATCTATACACTTTCAAATTGAGCATTGCTGTCTGTTTGAAGATAGGGTATATCAGATCAGATCTGTTAGGATCATAATCTGACTTGTGCAAGCTGTAAGCCAGCATCCATCGTAGGAGCTACTAGATGCTCTGAGTAAGCAAGCTGTGAGGCAGCTGTTGTAAGAAACAGTGACCAGTGTTTTGTGCTGGGGTTGAACACTGTGTAAATCCTTGCTCAGTTAGAGTGAGGGTGGATGTAGATCAGCCGTGAACGGTGATCGAACCACCTAAAAACCACTGCGAGTCATGATATGATTGATCTGTGTGTGCATTCTTACTAGTTAAGCATTTAACGCATAGTAACGTACAGTGTTAGGATATTCAGATCTGGTATATAGAAAGGCGTGTTTACACCCCTTGCATGAGGAGTGTTTCGGGACACAGATCTCTACCTAGTACTAGTCTGAGCAATCTAACCTGTATAATGCATATGAATATTCTCCATTATGCTCAACATGAATAACAACATGTTTTCGTTCTGAAATTAGCTATACAATAGAGTTACTGAAACAATAGCTTTCATCATACGTTCAAGATTTCATCCCAACATTTTTAATTGGTAAGGGATCTATTCACCCCCACTAGATCCTTCATTCCGTTTTACAACAATTGGTAGTAGGAAAAGAGAGTTGATATGCGAGAGGAATGGTCACTCCCTCCGGAGTGAGGAGAATAGTGCCGATCCCTCGGCCCTAAGAAGAATTAAGTGTGCCATCAAAATGCAAGGACCAGAAAGGGTGATGAGTGAGCACCGCAAGGTGTTCATCGAGGAACAATCTGTGCAAGGGATAGGCAAATGAGCAAGATATTCGGCAATAGCATATCCCTTGATTACTTTTTGAATGACGAAGGTAATATCAAACTGAGAGAGAAAACTCTGCCAGCGAGCCAACCTACTAGAAAGAATAGGTTTTTCTAAGAGATAGCAGATTGGGTCCATTCTAGAGATCAACTTGACTTCATGGGCAAGGAAATAGTGTTTCAATTTCTGAGCGTGCAACTTAATATATGTGATCAATCAAACTTTTGTCAACTTATGTCATCATCAAAACTCAAGGGATGCACAACACCTACCATCTACGTGTGGCCACCATGGCTAGAGAGTGTGAGACCTACTCGTGCCCTCAAGGCATGAGTTCGGCCCCGCTAACGTTGGGAGCTCTTATCCTTGGGAAGGGACAACCTAGGTACTGCTATTTCCCCAAACCAGCAAGGTTTTGATCCTCGGACTCGACCTACCATCACCAACTCACCTCGGGAAGGGTTGAGCCGTGTGAAATCTGTCTGCCAAATCGAGTCGGCATTCTTACTTGTGTGCTTGCAATTCTAGGTCTGAGGGTCATCCTTCCCTCCCCCATTGCATCCCTAGGTGGTGTCACATCAAATTTATATCAAAGCATGTCCTTGACTTGTTCCCACAAGTTGCGTCCTATGGTCATTTGCATTAGAGTCTTCCCCAGTTGACCTTGCACATTGTTATTGCAAATTTGTGTATCTACTCTACAAGGCACCCCATACCTACCTAATTCATCCACCTTGACCCCAATAATGACTCCAAAATCTAAAAATAGATTTGCTACGAAGGTAGGTGGTCCCCAAGACCAAATGAACATCCTCATGGGGACTGTCACAAACATCATTGGTAAACTTGATCCCATTGATAACCAACTCGGCACCCAGAATATAGGAGATGAACACAAGCCTAGAGTCTATGATCGAAGGGCCCAGCTCTAATGGGTTGATTTTGAGTGGGATGACTATGATCCAGATCACTATTATGACCTAAAAAGGAATCCCTACCATGGGCGTGATGATAGGAGTCCTCAGGAGGATCTGAACGACCCCCTTTTGGACCTAGTCCAATTAGAGGCCCCTACTTTTAACAGATCCCGCCCTAGTGCATACCTAGAATGGGAGAATGCCATGGACAAACACTTTAATAGGTGTCCCATGTCTGAGCCCATAAAAGTTGTTGGCCCAGTTAGGAGGCAATCGAGAGGGGGGTGAATTGATTGCCCACCCTTCTTCACAAATTTGGACTTAATTAAACTAAACCACAGAGATGGAAATTAAGCACAAGTTCAAGCTTGATAAAAATATAAGAATAAGCAACAAGTAAACACTCATAACTCAACCATGCTTGATGATATCACTCGGATAGCAAAGATTGAACAGATAGATAATAACCTACTCGTCTCACTATCACACACTCGTCAAACGAATGGATGGAAATAATGTAATCACACAATAGCAAATCACGACGCAGTGATTTTTTAGGTGGTTCAGACGCACCAGGTGTCGTCCTACATCCACCCCTCTGACCTCGAGAGGATTTCACTAACAACGTTGCACGACGGCAGTAACCACCACACACACGGGAAAGACTGAAAGAATTGTTATGACAATGTCCACATCATGGGTTGCCTAAATGGCAAATTATTCATGACTTTTATGATGGATTGATAGATTATTATAAGCAAATGGTGGATGTATCTTGTGGGTGGACATTCATGGATAAAACTGAGGATGAGGCATATGGCCTGTTTGAATTATTGAGTGAGAACTATATGAACCATGCCTCACTTTCATTTTTTAGTCAATCTGTAGGGCATTCTAAACTGGCCTTTATGAGATAGACAATTTGGTAGAACCTGACTCTAGGATGGACATTAATGCCACTGTCAAACCATCACCAAGTCTATACCACGGTTCAACCCAATATTTTGAAGTCTGTGATTTTTGCACAAGCCCAACTCACCAAGTGAGTAAGTGTCATGGTTTAGCCCAACTCCCACCATTCATCCAAGAGCAAGTCAAAGCTATCCAAGAATTCTCCAGACTCAGTTATGAACCCATTTCAAATACTTATAACTCAGGATGGAAAGATCATCCAAAGGTCTCTTGGATGGATCAGGTACACCAGATCTATTTACCTGATCTTTCATCCCAACAAGTTCAAGGGCCACCCATGCAAAATCACTTTCAGCACTACCCATTTCAGCCCGCTTTCAACATTAACACTGATGCTAAGGGGCCACAGGTGTATCCACAAGGCGATTATTCTACACCACAATTCGCACAGTACTCTAAGCCCGCCTATCATAATCCTTATCCACTATATCAACCACCTCAACAAGTAAACCAAGATGATGCTGGGTTAATGTAATTGCTTCTATCACAACAACCCATCACCAACATGGAGGCCCAGCTTGGCCCAATTATTGAATGTACTATGAGGAGCGAAGTGGGTCAACCCGTTACAAATCCACAACACCATCCTTCTGGCTTTCACCAAAACCTCATCCATGTCTTTCCACCTAATCTAGGTCCTATGTCACCAGAAGGCCCACAATTGGAGAATGAAGTTTCATCTTTCAGCAAGATCCTAGAGGACCCATACAAGGCCCATGATTCTAATCATGCTTCATCTAGTTGGGCCCAAGAGGTTAGCAGAGATAATGAGAGAGATCCCACTAGCAACACAATGAAAGAAATGGAGGAGGGAAAGGAAGTGGGCGAATTGCATATGAATGATCTCGCTATTGATGTTATCACTCCTATTGGTCATAGCTTTGGAACTCAGAGTATTAATTCAAAGATGAAGGTTCAATTCCACATTTTTTAGGAAGATGATTCCCACAAGGTCTCTCTTGATGAGTTTAAATAAAAAGGTCATACTTATGAGGTGAACACCCAACTCGAGGCTTCACCCCCTATATCACAGTATATGAGCCTCGAACCTTTATCTGGAGTATGTTAATCTGAGACAGAGCCACAGGCGCGTCGACCTTATACTGACCCATCCTAAATGTGCGTCGACCTTATATGGCCTTTCCCCAAATGTGCATCGACCTGGTAATGGTCTATACCCAATGTGCATCGACCTTGTATAGCCCAACCCAAATGTGCGTCGACCTTACTTAGCTCTTTACCAGACGCCCATCGACCTTACCTGGGACCTCACCAAATGTGCATCAACCCCACTTACGTCTTTACCAAATGTACATCGACCTTACCTGGGACTATACCAAATGTGCATCGACCTTACATGAACCTGTACCACATGTGCACAGACCTTACTTGGGATTTTACTATATGTGCACCGACCTTTCTAAGGCGTGGACTAAATGTGCATCGACCTTACCAAGGCCTGGACCAAATGTGTAATGACCTTACTTAGGACTTCACTAGATGTGCGTCGACCTTACTTTGACCTGCACTATATGTGTGTTGACCTTACTTAGGACTTCACTAAATGTGTATCGACCTTACTTGGACTTGCCATGTATGTGCGTCGACCTTACTTAGTTCTGCACCCTATATGCATCGACCTGTCCAAAGTCTAAGCTATATGTGCATTGACCTATATATGGTCTAAGCTATATGTGCATTGACCGTACCATGGCCTGCACCCATGTGCATAGACTTGTCCATAGCCTAAGCTATATGTGCATTGACCTTGCAATGCCCTGCCCCATGTACACATGCCTTTCCAGAGACGTACTGACCTTCCCAGGGACTAGACTGTACTGACCCTAGAGACTCATGAAAGCCCAAAACTTAATGGAAACAAAAAACCCAAGGATGAACATGATGGTCGTCCCCACATGCCCTTAGTCCCTCTTTATAGTGTAGAAAATATATTTAAAACTATTCTAATGCATCATTGACCCCTAAGATTTGTGGTTAGGTGCCTACCTTTGAAATGTTAACTGATGATCTAGGGATAATATCCACACCCCATGTAACGACCCAAGATCCGGATACCGGGAATACGCCATACCATTCGAATCTTATCCCGTCGCCCACGAGCTGGAGGGTTCGAAAGGGCTAAAAGGATAGGTGCGGTGTACACAGAAATAGAAAATAAGTAGGACAATTCAACAATTAATAGAAATAAATAACTAACTATAATAGAGTCCAGTCCAACAGAATTACAGTCTAACGCAGTAAAACGTACCAAATGCCAAGCGAACACTTGGCCCGGCGAGCTGACAACTAAGAACCTCCACGCAATGCCCTCGAGCCTCGAGGAAGAACTGCTACACCTGAAAACCAGGGGTGAGCCTCTGATCATCGGCTCAGTAGGGGTCCCGCGGAACCCCAACTGAAAAAAATAGCGTCACAGAAAGTAGCAACTATAAGAACAACAACAACATTAGGAATAGTAACCATGGTAGCCAATAAAACCTGGGCTCTACAGCTACTCCTACAGGAACCGAACCCAACACCCCGATCTCACAGTCGGGGGACCATAAGAACATGCACCACCCGAGTCACTCTACTCAGAAAATGCTACAGCACCTCTGTCGTAGAGGCCTATGCTTACACATGAAGGCCCATACCAAAATCACGCGGTCCAAAACACGGTCACGACCTCACCGTCATGAACTCAACATCATCTAGGTAGAGGCCCTCGGTGACACTCACTGGAAACCCTAGACCTCAACTTCAGGAGAATGTCGAGAACTACACACGAAACCCCATCTCGCAGATGGGAAACAAAAACCCGTGACACGACAACTCACATCACGTGACGAGAGTACCGCCCACCAGAAGTGAGGTTGGATGCGTCCACTAACGACTTAGTCTATTGCCTCAGGTGTCTTCCTACGACGCCCCAGGAGGAGACTGAGACACCGTACTAGTAACACAGAACAAGGACTAGCTAGAGTCTCGCTCGTCAGCACGTGTCCTCTGCCCCCAGCTACGTGTGTGCATACAAATCATCTACTCTAGGTCGGGTCCTCTACCTGGTTTTCCCCTCAACCAGACTTAGGCTGCAAAGGCAAGGGGCCCTATAGTAACCAACATAAAATCGTCTCACTCGGGTCATGCTCTCTACCACTCCTAAGTGAGTCCGCACCTGCACGCATTGGAAAGCTACGACTAGTGCGGACTCATAAAACTTGAACACTGAAAACCACGCACGCACTTATCGCATGTAACGTGGAGTAACAGGTGGCTCACGGCCACTAGACTCTCGACAGCCCACTTGACCTAATAAACCCAATGGTCATTGAGTCACAAGACTCGGGTAAAGACCGTTGCACGTGACGGCATAGCACCTTCAATGTAGCCTAATCCCTAGGTCAGAAACCACGGTGACATGATTCCCAAGGTAGCTCACCAACCGCCAAGTTAATCCCTCATCCAAGGGAGACATAGAAAACCACCAGCCCCAGGCTAGTCGACTGAACTCACAGTTCAAGGCCTTATGCTTGGCCCATGTGGAAACCATTTTCTGAAAAAACTCACATCATGTGGAGAAGGCCCACCGCACTCGCATCAACTCACAAGCACTCACTCAAGCGCAACACAGAAACCCGGAATACACATATAGGGTCGCCCAGACCCTCCAAACACAAGGGTGTGCACATCGAGGTTGCACGGTACCTCCAGAATCACGAAGAATCATTTAGAGACCTCTCCCACACATCCGTATCGCATACGGACACATCGAGGCAAAGGCACGTAAAACATGGCAGCCCGAAAGCAGACTGGGCTGGGCGGCCACCTCCTTGGCCGCCCAGAGGGCTAGGCATCCATCGGGTGGCCACCCAGTCTAGGGCCTTGCAGAGGGCGGCTAGAATGCTAGTCGCCCAACTCCTGTGGGCGGCCAGACCTTTGGCCGCACAATGACTTGGGCGGCCAGGGTCTTGGCCACCCAAACTAGGGCACAGACGGCCACAAAGGTGGCTGCCTCCTGTGTTTACTGGCAGATGGATCGAGCTCTGTCGTGAGCTCGGTTACACGCCCCATTCACCCCCAAGTGAAGGGGGAAACAAGGGGAATTCATCCCCGGACATTCCTATAACCCAAAAACTCAATTCAAACCACGATTGGGCATCGAATCGATCAAAAATCGCTGCTCACCCCAAACATGTAATTTTGACCCCAACGTGAAATAAACCCCACTCGGCTCACCTCAGCCTACCAAAATTACGGGAAAGGAAGTACAAGGGCCGAGGATCCGTACCCCTACCTCCACCGAAGATTTCATGCGTCGAGGACGCCGATCCATCGTGAAACACCGCTAGAAACCCCATCGGTGCCCCACGCTCGCGAACCGGCTCACCATGCGCCACCACCTCGTCCCTCGTCTCGTCCCTCGCCCCACGAACCTCGCCGCCTCACCCCCGTCCACCTCCGTCGATCCCCAGAGCAGAGAGGGAGAGAAAGTGAGAGCGTGAGAAAAGAGAGAGTGAGAAAGAGAGAATGAGAGAAAGAGAGAGGGGTAAGGGGTTATATATTGAAAACTGTAAATTTTTGAAAAATGTGAAAAATATGAAAAAATTACCTCTGCGATCCTTAAAAAGAGAACAATGCACTGGTCATGTCCCGGAGTCAGAGAACACAATGGTTCACCCTGCACAGTGATCCGAAGGCTCATCATAAAAGATACACGTAAATATCTAATAAATATCTAAAAAAAATGTGGGGCATTATAGCCCTCCCCCCTTATAAGAATCGGTGAAGCTTCAACCTGAAAATTTAACTTACAATCACTACACCCCGTGCAAGGGGGTTGGACTAGGGGTGGGGAATACTTTACAACCAAAATAAATCTCCACACAGGGAGGGGTGGTCAGCCGGCCAGGCGGGGTGGGGATCGGTGGTGGTCAGGGGCCGACCGACTCCTAACGTCATCTTCTGGTTGTTGTTTCTATCTTCTCTAACCAGCGGCCTCTCTGGGATCGTAACTCCGTCTTGGGACGTCTGACGGTGGCAAGACTGGATGCATTGGACAGCTGGACACCCTGGCTCACTCCAGGAGGGAGAAGTGTCTCGTTCCAAGCTCTAATGCGCTGGGGGTGCTAGATTCCATGAGGCTACGCCGAGCGTCACTGCTGCAGACCAAAAAGTCGTTGTTCGGGGCCGTACTCCTAGTTGGAGCGACAGATCGAGGCGGGACTAACTCTGGTTGAAAGATAGTCCACTCTAGTATATCCCAAACAAATATCTACTCCTAGTTCGCCCAGACGACTTGATGGCAACCTCTGGACTCTAGCAGGGTCGTGCTGGTCCTGGGATAAAAATCTGGGCTTGAATTGATAGAGGGTGCAGCTGTCCAATTTATGGCCAGAACGAGGCAAGGCTAGAGTTGTCACGAAGAGGGACATCTTAGGGATTCTCCAAAGCTGGAATGACCCCGTTCTGAGGTGGGATATGCTAGCACCGTTGATTCTTGTGAAGTCACGCTGCCTAGGATGCCAGCCGGATAGGGGAGGCTTGTCGGGGGCGTAACTCCCAATGAAAATATCAGAATGAGGTGAGACTAAGCTTGACTGAAAGCTAACTGACCTCAGATTAACTGTTCCAAATTTATCGAGTAGAAGATGACGACAGAGATCAAGGTGCTCCCTATGGTGGACTACTTGTTCTGGCCACTGGTGACTTGGACTGCAGGACAGGCTTGGGTTGTCGATGCCAGTGCCCTCGACTGGGAACTCCGAATGGATCGGGACCACTTTTGGCTGAAAGCTAGACTACCCTAGCAAGGATTCTCCAAGGGGCTTGACCAGAAATTGGGCATGAGGCTGGAGGAGCTTCTGAAAGTCACACAGGTCGCTAGCCGGACCTATCCTGTGCAGTCGGTGAAGAATGGCTTCCCCGGCAGCTTGGAGCTCGGATGGAGGCGAAACCACCTCGCCTAGAAAGCTATCTAGGCGACCTTTCTAGAGGTTAGGGCTTGCCACCAGACTCCTTGCAGGGACGACAAGAGAGGGCCTGCAACCGAGACCTCTTCTGTTGCCAGTGAACAGGGAACTGTAGGTCGAGGATGATAGGTGGGAAACGGGGTAGATGAGAGGGGAATGGGGTGGATGGGTGTGGCGGTGTCCCCAGGTTGTGCAGATGGATAATTTTTGTGTTAAATTTTCGTCTGAAATCCTACTTTTTCTTATAGTGGTACGATCGCATATGGAGCCAAATGGTCTAGTGAAGGACCGCATGGGACCACCAAATGGTCTAGGGGGTGACTGCATGGCTGCAGGGGTCGAACGGGACGATTTCGAGCAAGTTTGGGCCAAACGGTCTAGTGAAGGACCATTTCTTAAGGCCTAGCGGTCTACCAAACGACTGCTTGGCTGCTAGAGGAAATTTCTAGAAAAACTACGTGTGACTTTGAAAATCAGAGTATATCTCTCAAACATTGTAGAACTAGTAAAAGTGGTAGAATAAGAAATTGTAGATAACTGAAATAGGAACAACTTTCATGAAGAGAGAATGATAAGAAGATGATTAGAAGATGGAGAAAATGGGGCAAGAATATAGGAAAAATACTAGGTCTGCGAGTGAACAGTTCAGCATGCCAGAAAAATGTGAATAACTTGAAATCGGTGCAGAACTAGCTAATGGTGTAGAAGAAGAAGTTGTAGATCATAAAAATTAGAACCGTTTTACTGAAGGGCACATTTTGAATAGTGAAAATGAAGGGGATGAAAAAGGGTCACGTTCAGGATTGCACTGTAAAAAAGGGCTGAATGCTTGAAGGAAGTTGACCTAAATGGGTGGTAAGTTGACTTGGAAGGCTGGAAGCTGATAGAATAAGCTCCAAGGCTCTACGAAATCATGATCACTAAAGTCCAAAGACTAGGGAATAGTAAAATAGGCTCGAAATCCATCCAAAGAAGGTTCCAAAATAATGGATAATTTGGGACATCAAAAATGATGAATAAGAGAAATGATGTAACTTGCGAGATAAAATGGGTGTCAACAGACCTATGAGATAAATATGAAGAGAATAGCTGAGGAAGATACAAAGAAGAAGATGGTAATTGGGTTGAGAGCTCACCAATCTGATGACGGCTCTCAAGAACAAGAATCCAGTGATGGGAGCAACGAAGAAGAAGACTTGGCCATGATAACTCGCCAAGTGAAAAGGTTTTTGAGGAAGAAGAGAAACTTCCAAGGGAATTTCAGAAAAGGGCAAAGGAAGCCAACTCAAACCAAGGGTGAGCCAAGCAAGCCAAGTAGCATCATATGCTACGAATGCAAGAAGTCCGGGCACATGAGGGGTGAGTGCCCAGATCTGAAGAAGAAATTCAAAAAGGACAAGCTCAAGAAGTCCAAAGTCATGGTCGCCACATGGAGCGACGAAGAGGATGAACCGTTCGACAAGGAGATCCAAGAGCTCGTGGAAAGTCTGTGCCTCATGGCACACGAGGGTGATTCAACTGAGGTAATTCTGACCCTAATTTCACTTCAAATGATCAATGGGAGTCTGAATATGAAAATAACTAGACAGTGGCCCTAGTGGATAGAACCTTTGTTGGTGTTTAATACTCCACCCTACCTCTGGGTGTGAAGCTCAACCGCCGCCTCCGTTCGTGCCGCCATCGCACCACTGTCGTCACTTCATCGGAGTTCTATCCACCCCTAAATAGAACCATGAAGGTCGATTTTAATCTCCCAATCAGGAGATCTGATCGAGCTCAAAATTGGAGGGTGAGTTCTCCACATTCCCCCCATCCTCCACAAAAAAATTTAAGTCATTCCCCCTTTATTTGCCTCCATTTTTCATTTAATTCCCCAGATCTACAGAGTCTGTCTCTATGCAGATCCGTATTCCAACAACCCCTCATTTGTGGATTTTTGTCCCACTACCAATTCCAGATCTATTTGAAATTTGGACTGGGAGTTCTGTCCATCAAACCACCATTCCACAAATTTTCCCACGATTTTTAGAGTTCATTTACCCCTCTGAAAAATTAGTTCTCAGATCGGATTCTGTTCTATCCTCTGCAGTTCAGATCTAACCACCACATCCATAAAATCCATTCCCCTTATCAAACCACCTCAGAAAAATACACAAAAATTATTGACGTGTTTCTTATTTCCCCCTCCATCTCCCATAAAAATCTCAATTCCCAGATACCTTGTTTATGCCTTGGTCAACGTGCATCATCAGGGAGATCTGAATCTGCCCAGTCAGATCTGAGATAGGGAACAGTCTTGTTCCAAAATTCCCCACAAAGAATCCAGCCATAGGAAAAATTCCTATGATTCTAGGTATTCATAGATCTTCAAGAGAGCTTCACAACGGCGCCAGTTTCGTAATGATCCGACTTCGGATCTGATCGCAGCATCCATTCTCGCTGGGTCGCACAGCTGTGGAACAGCAGAACTGGTTCGGGCCAGCAAGCAGTCGGGTCTCCAGATCGGGCTGCCTCGCCTTCCACAAGGTGTTCCGGCCTGACCGCCTTCCAGGGAGCTATGCTCCAGGAGTCCCCTTCACAACGGGACTAACCCCGCCCCAATCGGCCGTCAGAGCAGAACGTGGTACCCACAACTATCAACCTACGCCGTCTGGACAGCACTGACGGAGCGGTCCAAATTGCTGCCTGTCAACCCGAAGTCGCTACTCTCGGTTCCCAGTGTAGCCCTTTACCTCCCTGCGTGGAGTGGACAGTAATATTGATTGCTGTAATTTAATTATATACTGTACCGGGAGTACGAGTCTCGACCGGGGTCGCCATCCCCACGCCCGGAGCGTGGAGGTACAATTGCCTCCTCTCTTTATCGCATTTGCTCATTTTGTATATGCATAAATTTACCGCTGCTTGAGAGTTAGGAATCTAGCTCGCTAATATTTGATCACCGCTGTGAGAGAGAGAGTCGAGAATGGTGAAGGATTCCTAGGGAGGGGTTTGATGACACCCCACTAAGGGGTGTGGTCAAAGACCATTCCACAGAGAAACAGGATGAAGCCTGTGGGCTTCCCCCCCTCTTCATGGTGATTAAACTCACACAAAGCTCCACCTCTCATAGGGAGGCTTCCTAGCACTCAGGGGAGGAGCATCGGGACACAACCGAGGTGCCAAATTGGGGATCTAAAGAAATCGAAAAAACCTTATAATGAAGTGCATACACGCAATAGATGAACAGTAAGTAAAATAGATTGAATTCTTCTATTAATCCGCCTCTGTAATCTCAGAGGGGGGGCAAAGAAAAGACATAGTAATTGAGGGGATTTGAGAGGGAGAATGGATGGAGCCGCATACATAAATCTCAAATTCAGAAAACACAGAAATTATTACAAAAGGGAGAACGGGAAAACGCTACATCTTCCCCTACCTTCTTCTTCTTCCTCTCAGACTTCCCCTTCAAAGCTTTGGATTCTGCCTCTCACAGACTCTCCTGGATTTCTCTGGCTCACAGAAGAGCTCTCAGAATGCCCCTTTCTTCTCACCGTCCTCTCTCTATTCCTCCCTTCATCCCCTCCCCCCTTTTTTCTTATTGTGCACGAAGGGTCCTTTTTATAAGCGGATTGGGGCTTGGACGAGTTGGGGCGATGCCACCGACCTGCACTACATCACCGACTTAGCGCCCTGCCTCCAGCTTGTGATGTCAGATCATCGCACCACTGGTTCATTACACCCCCGATTCAGCTGCAAGGAGCTCTGCCGAATCATCCGCGAAGGTGCCACCTACTCACAAGGGGTAATCTCATAATTTTGGCATTTTGTGCTAAAATAGACCCGTCGTGAGCTCGTGACTCAGAGTATCATCAAGGCTATTCTTGTGGCTCTAGAACGCACTTTGAAGCCCTAGTTTTGAGTTTTTAATGTTTTCTGGCACGTGCCGAACCCGTACCGATTTTCCTAGGTTTTACCTTGATTTGGCCTTTGGCACTGCAATTTGTACTGCCAGGCCTGCTTCAGAGCCACGTGGGGCTCCTTCATCGAGTGGGCCACCCCTCGAAGCATTCTCGCCCTTGTTGGACGTCTTTTCGATCTTTTGCCGACCACTTTGACATTCTGGATACCTTGATCGACTTTTCTGGTTTTTCGCTAAATCGGCCTTCGCTCCCTCATTCTGAGGACCCAGGGGCATCTCTTCATCTCGGGAAAGGTTCTTTGTCAGGTGGATGATCACCTGGTACGTTCTTGTCTGACCTGGACGGGGTGTGGAGATATTTTCGATATGATTGATCTCATTGTCGAGTTCATTGGCTCTGACCGTTATTCAGCCTTAGTGAGCTGTAGAAGGTGTGCTGCGAAGGTGTCATCCCGAAGACATTGGGAGAGGCTAAAGAGGTGAAAGGGGGGAGAATTGGATGGGGAGGGTTTGTTTGAAAGGTGTAGATTGGGAAGGGAGGAGTTGAAGGAGCGGGTGGGGGTGGTGGAGAGATTGACAGAGGCACAAGTTAGGGACCTAGCGAAGAAGGCGGAGATGAAGAGGGAACTAAAAGGGGACCAAAATCCAAAAGAGATGATTTATCAATATGGTGAGGGGGTTAAAGGGGGGGTCTCAAAAGGGGGAGGCCAAAGAGGATGAGGGAGTGAAGTGGGTGATGGGAGGAATGGGCATCAGGAGGAGGGGGGTCAAGAATTACTTGTTTCCTGATGAGGATTGTGTCTAGAATATTAGGGGCATAGGTGGTGGGGAGAAAAGAAGGGCAATGAAGGAGCTGGCGAGAAGATGTAAGATAGACCATAATTGTAGGGAAACGTTGAGGGAAGTGAGAAATGCATTTCCTGGGAAACGCATTCGAGAAACAGATGCAATTCATCTTCGAAACACAGGAGAAACGTCTAGAAAACGTACCCAAGAAACGTTTCCAGAACAAGAACTCCCCAAGTTGTAGATGATTTCTCTAGTCATTTCCATACACACGAACTGCTAACTTCTTGAAAGTTTTTGCAGAACAAGGACTCCCCATTGTTTCCTATACATATCTCGTTTCTCGCTTCTTACTAAATTTAGAGTCTCGTTTCTCGCTTTCATTTCACACTTCGTTTCCCGCTTTTGTTTCCCATGCTGGTAACTATGAGATAGACATCTTGTGCATTCATGCCATACAAGAGACTAAACGTGAAGGGGATGAGGAGTCTATCATGAGGGAGGTTGGGGGAGCTAGGCTCACTAAGGATGTAGCCTCCCAAGCTGTGGGGATGTCCGAGGATATCATGATTCTATGGAACCCTTTTGAGGTATAGGAGGTGGATCAAGATAAACAAGTCAGCCATGGAGCGATTTCCCTACATTTCCACAATGTTAGGGATGACTTCTCTTAGGACTTCACAGATATTTATGGCCCCCAAAGGAGGGAGGAGAAGAAGCTACTTTGGAAAGAATTGGCACACCATCATCATAGTGCTAGCTTGCCTTGGTGTGTAGGAGGAGACTTCAACCAGCATATTGGGAAAGAATAGGAGCTCAAGTACACAGTGGGAAGATGGACATGGATGGCAATTTCGGCCGAAACGTATCGATTTCGAGTCGGAACGATCCGAAACCTACCGGCCGAAACCGGACGAAACCGAAACTCCTTCAGTTGGCAAAAAAAATATTTTATTTAGTTGCGGGCCGAAACTGAAATCGAAACCGAAACGGTTTCAATTTCGGACCCGGTCAAAACGGACATCAAAACCGAATTATACTACGCCTCAGGTGTCTCCCACTCGTCTCGAACATAGTAACTGAGACATCATAACAGTAACCAAGAAATAAGGAATAGTCAAGGTCACGCTTGTCAGTGTGGGTCCAACGTCTCCGACCACATGTGCACACACAAGCTCAATGCTTTGAGCTAGGCCTCTAGCTTGTTTTTCACTCCCGTCAGAATCTAACGGCAAGGCAAAGGGGCCCTTGGAAACTACTCTAAAAATCATCTCTATCAAGACTGCCCCACCACCACTCCCAGGTGGGCCGACACGAAGTGTCGTTAAGCTACGACTAGTGGAGGCTCACTAGACACAAAGACTCAAAACATCGGAGTACGGAGAGGCTACACACGCACCTGCCACAAGTAGCACAGAACATGAGGCATCTCAATGCCACCAGACTTAGGACAGTCAACTAGACCTACTAAAACAACAATCCTTAAGTCACAAGACTCAGGTCCTGATCATCGTACAATACGATGATATGTCGTTAATCAGTCTAGTCCTTGGGTCAAATCATTATTCGAACAACCATGCGCTGTGCGAGAACAATCCTCCGCACTCACGCAAATACGCAATGACTCGATCTAGTAGAATAGGAATGCCCGAGCAAGTAGTGTCATCCGAACCCCCTAAACCACTTGGACATGTTAATCTGGAAAACACAATACTTTTGCACAACCAAAATATAGTGTTGGTCCCCACGGGATGACCGAGACACTTATGAAGTCAAAAGTCAATCACTAGGTCACAACCAGGTTGACCGAAGACCAAAATACATGGAATAGACTAAGAAAAATGTTGACACCCATTTTCAGCCTATAAGTTGAGTTTATTCTCTTATTCATCTTCCATGATGTCCCAAATTACCTATTATTTTGGGGTCACTCTTGAGCACATTCTGAGCCCATTTCTTGATCATTTTTCAAGCCTATTTAGCCTTGGAAGTTATTTACCTTGATTACCCCACCTTCGGGTCCATATCGTGTAGTTTGGAGGGTCAAACGGGCACCCGTTGCAAAACCCTGCAAGCCCCAGGTTGGGGTCAATGGTTGACCAAGACTTGTAGGTTGTGGTCAACCTTTGACCACATTATGCTAATTATATATATATATAATTTAAGGTCACGGTCTGTTCGAGACCACGACCATGAGGTCGCGGTCTCCTATAGGCTGTGTTCTCAAAACTTCTTCCTGGTGCACTCGTGGTGCGTCGACCCTGTCCGTTGAGCTTGTGATAGCCCTGGTAGGTCGCGGTCTTCACTTGATCGCAATTTAAAAGTCGTGGTCTTGCTATTGACCGCGTTCTAGTTACAGAATTCTGAACATTCTGGCCTCCGATTTCTTCGACCGGGAGTGCTTGGGACTACTTGTTGACTTCGGTGAAAACCCGAAAGGGTGCCTAAGTCAGTAATGTGATGTAAAAAGGATTATTAGAAAAATGAATGAAAATGACAGGGAGGAAGGAGTGCAAGAGGATAGATAGATGGACAAAATAGATCAAGGAAGGGATCGGATGAGGAGAAAAAAAGAGTAGAGAGATCAATAGGAGGGCAGTGCCCACAATCACAGACCTTGACCATGAGAAAATCAGTTGGATTCTGGAATAGCAAAGGGTCAACCAATATGGGAGGTGAGCAGGGCACAAAGTCCAGCTTTCGCAATGATGAGAACAGGCGGGAAGGAGACCAAGTAAAGACAACAGGTGAGCTCCCCCTCTCCCACGGATGGTAAGCCGGCTTGCCTGGCAAGTACAGCACAAGCTGCACCTCCGAGTTTCTTTGGCAGCCTTCTTCATAGTACAATCTTGAAAATGCTTGACTAAAGTCCTCCATGTCATCAACAGGCCCCCTAGGCAGCAATGGCGGGCCAGCAACTGTACAAGCTATATCTTCTTTCTTAAGCTGACTTGGCGGTGCCTTTAAAGTACCCGGCTAGAGAGGGCCCCTGATAAAGTGCTGACGGTAGTCCCAAGTCAATGTTTCAGAGTCTCCCAGAACTGATAATGAGGACTCTCAGTAACTGAGGCCCCTCCTGCTCATTTTCCTACACCTGGCAAACCAACATCTTTGATCATTTTTTATTGCATATGAGAAGTGTTTGCTTCCATTAATGTAGACATTCAGTTTGGTAGTTCAGCTAATAGGAGTTCATATGCTTCTTCTGACACTGATCTAACCTCAGCAACTTTCAACAGCCGGTAACACAAATTTGTATACCGACATCCCCTTGAATCTTTGTCATCGCTTGGCTTGTTAAATTCATCTAGCATGTGACGCTGGCGTATCTCCTTTGTCCATCGCTTTAGAATATACCTATCAAGAATTTGAAAAATTCTACAGTATTGAAGTCCCACTTGTGCATGCCTACACAAGTATCCTTTAAATTCAAAGGATCGACAAGTACATGAAACAACTTCACCAACTACATCACAATACCCTATTTATTGTTTCACTAAATCCTTAACAATGTCAGCTCCGACTCGTTTGACTTTAATCTGTTCAAAAGATTTTACCTCGAATGTGGTGTTTGAACCTTCATGGTGAATTACCTTTGGGTGACATGATGCAGTCTCTACCAATTCTGTTTGAAATTTTTTGAAAATGGCCCTTGTGTATTTATTGGCTGCCTACTTCTCTAAGGGGGAAGATATCTTCAGGTATGCTATTGGTTCCATATTTTTAACATCCGCTTCATTCTCAGCATCATATCTACTCTCTAATGCAAGTTCAAACTTTTCAAAAAACTCAGAGAGAAAATAGGATACTGTGTTTGCTTACTTGGTGTAAACGAACTCCTAATTTCTTATTTGATGTTCCATTCAACAATATTTATATCTTCATTGTGGGAGTTCGGAATGTCCCAACCCAAGCTTATCTCTGTGATACCATTTCATGTAGCACTGTGAAGCTAACAAACCAACTTCCACTTTTTTGCAGCAAGAGGCAGATAAATAAACCCAAACATGTAGCAGCTGATGAGATGGTAGAGATATTTCATCAAGCCAAACAAGAGCAAGAGAAATATGATAAATCATTTGAGGAAGAGCTGGCAGATGGAGGAGGAGAACAGAATAATACTAACTCACATGCAGATTCCAGTGGCAAAGCAAGACCAAAAACAGATGTTAAGCCCGAAAGGCGGTCAAACAAACGTTCAGAAACCAAGGGGACAAACTCATTAAGTGAGAAGGTTGACGATTTTGTTGCCTCTGGTTCACATGTCCGTGTTTTGTCTGGCCCTTTTACGGACTATGTTGGCAACCTCATACGGCTCGATCACAAAACTGGCAAGGTATGCGTGAGGATGTCATATTATATATCTTGAAGATCTTAAATGAAATGTAGGACTACTTATTGCCATTTCGCAAACAAATGCTATAATAAAACCTCAACTATAACGATATATCTTGGAGCCAACCGATGAATGGCAGAACCTGTCTGCCTTGCTTTCCTCGAGAGTGAAATTGTAAGTAATATAGGAAAGATGTTGCAGGCAACCATCGGAATTGTGATGTTTGGCAAGGAGACGCATGCGGAAGTCGAAACTAGTGAGATTGTTGTTGAGTCATCAACACGATGGATGCGCCATGTTCACGATGAAATTACTATAAAAACCTGGTGAGGTTATTGTTCTTTAAGCCTTGACAAATTATATTTTTGGTTTAGATTCCAATAAAGTGTAGTGTCAACCTTTCTTTAATCTGCTCTAGAATGCTTATTAGTACACCCACCTTTGCACTGTTGTTGAGTCCCATCTCCATTTTTCTTTGCCTAACAGTGAATACTGGCTCCATTTCATATGGTGCCGTCTGGTCCATAACTCGCACAAACCAGCATATGTTGGCACGTCGAAGTGGAGAGCCATGTCCCTATATCATCCATCCCAGATGGTGCTTTACACTCAGATTTAATGTTGTGTTATCTGCGTATACCACAGAGTTGTGAAGAAGAAGAAAATAGGGATTAGATTGATCTCTGTTTTTTTTGGGGGGAGGGCGGGGAATCAAGTGATGTTGTCACTTGAGGGGACCTTTTATTTATTTCATGACGCCACGACAACCATCATGATCACCCAGTTTGGAGGTCTACACTCAAAAATAAAGGGTATATGGACAAAGTGTTGTGATAAATTTATTAGCTCATTAGCTTGTTCAACTTCCATTTTATCCTTTTCCAAGTTTTTTACTCTAACATTCACTTCCTTAATGATTTTCTTAAGTTTCACATTTTCTTCAATTTCTTTCATGGACTTCTCATCATTTTGTTGTTCTTTTTTTAGGCATGCTAGTTCTTCAAACAAAATGACTTTAGAACTAAGCAATTCATTTCCATGAGACAATGTTTCAAGCTTTGAGGTTTATTCAACACACTTCACACATGAAGATTCATTGAGCATGCTTTGGTCAAACTTTTTCTTTAACATTCTATTTTCATACTTTAACATTTTACATTTTTCATACAAAGCTTCATAGGCTATTTCCCATTGTTCACATGAGAGAGCCTCAGTTTTAGAGCATACCTCATTGGAGTCTTCTTCATTCGCCATTAGACACAGATTTTGCACAAGCTCATCCAGCTCATCTTCAGATTGGTCATCGGCATCATCTTCTTCGCTCCAAGTCACCACCATTGCCTTGGTTTTCTTGAACTTTCCCTTCTTGACTTTCTTGTGAAGTTTGGGACACTCTCCACGCATGTGCCCTGGCTTCTTACACTCATAATAGATAATTTCATCCTTTTTACTGCTTTCTCCCTTTTTGGCCATCATCTTCCTTGGCGCTCTTTTGATTGGTCCACCTGCTCTTCTGGTTTTCTTGATGAATTTTCTGGCCCTTCTTGTTATTAATGCTACAAGTTCTTCATCCTCGCTATTGAGGGTGATCCACCTTCACTTTCATCAGATCCTTGGAGATCGATGTTTAATGCTATGCTGGTGATTGGCTTCTTCTTCTTGACATCTTTCTCATTCCTTTTTATGTTTAGCTCGTAGGTCATTAATGACCCTATGAGCTCATCTAGAGTTAATGTGCTGAGGTCCTTGGAGTCCTCAATGACTGTAGCCTTGGTGTGCCACTGAGGAGCGAGAGACCTCAAGACTTTCCTCACAAGCTCCTGGTTGGTGTATCCCTTCCCAAGAGCTTTCAAACCATTTGTTATCTCCATCAATCTAGCGAACATCTCTGAGATAGTTTCGTCTGGTTTCATCATGAATAATTCATAGTCCCGAACCATCAAGTTCGCCTTTGTCTCCTTCACCTCCGAAGTTCCTTCATAAATTAGACTTAATTTGTTCCACATTTCCTACGCAGATTCACACATAGTAATTCGTGCGTATTCATTTGGGTAAATGGAGCATTGAATTATATTCATAGCTTTAAAATTCGCTATATAATTCTTAATATCATCATCTTCCCATTCATCCTCATTTTCAGGTAACTCATAGGGACCTCTACTGATAACACGCCACACATCATATTCTTGAGCACGCAGAAATACATACATCATGTTCTTCCAATATAGAGAGATGGAGAGAGAGCGCATGAGATAAAAACTATGCTGATAAGAAAAATAATGTTTTATGTGTTAGGTCCCTTGGGTGCTAACGGATCTAGAAGGGGGGGGTTGAATAGATCCTTTATGATAATATGCCCAATTAAAAGCTTAGCTCAATAAGACACAAACAATAGCTATAATGCACATGAGACACTTGGACATAGTGCACAGGGGTTTTAATAGGAACAGCTCAAATGAAAATGACAGAAACACCGTGGCAAGTGGTAAGGTTGACACACCCTTAAGCACAGACGGTTGAGCAAGAAGCTACGTCAACGCAGCTGACTAGTGGGGTTCACGCACCCACATACACAGATCAAAAGTTAGAATAGACAAGCTATTCAACAAGGTTCTAGTGAGATGTGTGTGAGAGATGCTAGTGTGTGCGTTAGAAAATAACTGACGTGAGCATGTTGAAGCTAGCACCCTAACCTGTGAATGCGGATAGAAGAGATGGATCAATTGCACAAGAACACAGCCACTGCACCAGATATTTTTAAGGTGTTTCAGTTCCAAACCCACAACCTACGTCCACCCCTCACTAAAGCCAGTGAGGCTTTTCCACACGACTGACGAGGTCCTCAACACACACACACACATACACACACACACACAACAAAGAAAACAAGCTACAAGTGCAGCAAAAGCTCTTCAGATCTCTGACCAGAGCACCAGGCACACACACTAAAATACGGATCAGAAATGAGATAGAAAATAAAGCAATGAAGAACTCTGCCTGCAGCTTCAGATAAGAATTTGAAGACTGGTGGCTACAACTTTAGACATAGATCCAATGGTTCTTCTCTTCAGGCTTTCTGCATTGCCGCTCTCTCTAAGGCTTCTCTCCTTTCTTGTTCTCTCTTTTCTCTCACAACACTGGACTGGGGTGACCCTAGTGCTAGGATACTCACTTTCCCTTCTATTCTAACTCATAGATTTGTTTGAATGTACAAGGGGCGTGGCTCTCTTCATGGGCAGTAGTAGCTTCGTCATTAGAAGCTTCATGTATATATAGAGAGCTGGGAAGAAAAATTTCCCTGCAGATTTCTGCGACCTGATTAGCTGGAATATAAAAGGTTTATTTTGAACATAGACCTCTTCTTTGATTGGACCACCATATCTGATGGCAGGAACAAGTCACACTTCCCAGGCTGAAAACTAATTAGGCTAGTAGAGACACATAGGTTTCCCTCCAAGAACCTTCAATTTGAATTGCTGGAGTAACCAATGGTTCTTTGAAAGGGAGCTCCATCAAATTTGTATTTTGATAGGCGAGTAAAAAGTAAATCGCTCATGTGTCGCCTTCTGATTGGTCCATAGTAGCAGAGCAGGGCCAGAAAAGTTTTCCAAAAAGAGGATGCAAAGCACTAAGAATAGGAACGAAGAAAAGAAGTCTATGGCGATAGAAATTGAAGCTAATACTTCCCTCTACAGGATGGGGTCAAAGGAGAAGGTGGACGATGCAGCACGGCTCTGCCCCGAACCGAAGAAACGAGCCCCTTCACGTAGGCACAGTAGATGTGCAGAAACCCAGAATAGAGTGATGAAATCAGAAAAGTAGGGGCGTAAAAAATAGGGAAAACAATGGAGAAATGAAGCCTAAATAGGATGAAGATGTAGTCAATACTCGCCTTGACAGCCTGGGGTTGAAGATTTGAGTTGGCGATGCGGCATGGCTTCGCCCTGAATTGAAGAACCGCCCCCCATCGTGCACTGCACATAGAATGTTACTTATAGACAACCCTGCAACCCTAGGTCGAACTGGAGGCCCAGCTTGAAAATGGGAGGGATTTTTTTGGCAGGAATCCATAGGATTTCGATGGAACAAGGCCTGGGAAGAGCCCTAGACCTCCCTAGCGCAGGATTCTCGTGCAAGACCCAGTCTCAAGACGCCCCCGGTCGAAGAAAACGGAGCCCAATACAGTCCAGATTCCGCAACGATAACATGGTTAGTCAGGTGACCGCCACCTTTAGAATGTGGTCTCTAAAGGATCGCCACTTGATAGGGCCATATAAAAGGTCAGGGGACCAAGCTGGGCACTTTCGGAACCTTCCAGAACAACTCCTGAGATGGCGGTCTTAGTGAGACCGCAACCTCAACTGTGACCAGCCCATATTTTAAAAAAAATACTGTTAAGAGGTCATGGTCCCCTAGGAGACCACGACCAGGGGTGCTGGGCATGTTTGCATGTGCAAGTTCCGGATGCCCGTTCGATGCTCCGGACGGCCTGAAAGTGACCAGGAAGTTAGGGAATGGAAGTTAAAAGCCTTCAAAGCTCAATGGGCTCAAAAATGACCAGAAAATGGGCTCGAAATGAGCTCAAAGAATGTTCCAAAATAATGGGTAATTTGGGACATTGCGAGAGCTAGATAAGAGAGATAACTCGACTTATTGGTTAAAAATGGGTGTCAACAGATGCCTCTCCTTGATGTTCGCATTGCAAGGGAGCGAGCAAAAGTGGCGCGGAGGCGGAATGGAATGGGGATGGAGCAAAAGCGACAGTGACATGAAATGGAGATGACGCAGAGATGAAGCGAAGAGAACTGATAAGCGAGCATCAAGGAATAAGACACTTGTCACAATCAACAAGCGACAGGAATTCTCCCAAAAACGTCGAACTAACCACCAGGAACGGCTGATGCGAATGAGACTTGTCTAGAGAAATAAACTAAGGAAGAAGAAAAAAGAAAATACGACCAACCTCATTGGGGGACACAATCCACGGACAGGCCATCCCTGTGGAATTCATATGATGTAGGGAATGTTCTTTCTCAAGTAGGTTATCGTTAGGAGAGGTCCATTCTCGTGTGGGTTTAGTTGGCCGGTGTTAGTTGGTTTTCGTTACTGACCTTAGGCAGTTTACCTATACCGGGCTATACTACTTTGTGGTTTTAGGTGTACTTGAGTGGACCTTCTTCTGAGTAGTACTCCACTGGCTCAGCTTACTGAGTGTTGTGCACTTATTAGCTGGGCCGAGAGCGTTGCTTACTGAGTGTCGACACGTTCCAATAGTGTGGTCGAGAGCTGTTCCCAATGTGATGATTTTTAGGTTGGTTAGCGTAGGGCCCCTCATCTTTGCAACCTGAGTCTAGGCTAGGGGAAAACCAGCTAGAAGACTTGACTTTGAGCGTATCGTCTGTGTGTGCACACATGGTTGGGGGTAGTGGACCCACCTCGATGGACGTGACCCCAACTAGTCCTTATGCCGTTGTGACTCCGCCTCACTCTCTAGGAGAGGTAGGCAGGTGTGAGCGTAGTGGGCAGTGTAAGGCATCCGAGACACATCCCACCTAGTCCCTTACCTATCTTTCTGGGAGGAGGTAGCCAGGTTTGGGAGAGTAGGCATGGTATAATAGGTCAGTGGACGCATCCAGTCGGTGCTAGTGGTGGAGTACTCTAGTTACCCGTGGGTTTAGTTCCCAACCCAGAGTCATGGTTCTGCAGAGTAGGGGTAGTGTGTTTTGACCTGGTGACTTTAGTGTGACTTCTCGCTTGTGAGGCCGAGGTTGTCCTAACAGCGTGGTCAGGGTTCTCCCAGTAGCTAGGATAGGATGTTTCGGCGGTGTGGGTTCGTAGTGGCTCCCGTCCGTGAGGACTTTTCCTTATGTTAGAGGCTTCGTAGATTCTTCTGGTAGTGTGACCGCAACCCTTCTTAGATCGACGATTATGACTCGAGATCGTGGTTCCTTTATAAGGGTGGGAGTATTATAGAGACTCTGAGGTTCTATCGCTATACTATTCTATTGTGTTAGCCATCGCTGTTATTAACATTGTTAGTTTAGTTGCCTTGCCACTACTGCTGCTTTACTTTACTGTTGTTAGTTCTGCTACTATTACTTTTGTTACTACTTTCGTTGTGGTGGGGATCCACGGGGCCCCTACTAAGCCAATGAGATGAGGCTCACTCATTGCATTTTTAGGTGCAGCGCTTCTCCTCGAGATGGTGTTTCTCGGTTGGAGGTCTTTTAGTGGCCAGGTTGCCAGTGCCGGGGTATGCCCCAAGGCAGTGTACGTTTCTTTTCTTATTGACTGTACTAGTGGACTAGACTCTATAGTTATATTTAATTGTTATAAAAATTAATTTTATTTCTGTCAATTAATTATTAATTTTTATGAGTCAAAGACCACCCTCACCCCCACGCAACCATCAAGAAACACGTTCCATGTGTGCAAGCTCAACCCATGAGACTAGTGAATGCCCTACAACCATGCAGTTTCCTCCATTCATTCAAGAACAAATACAGGCTGCACAAAGGGTCCAAAAGTCAGGGAATCACCCATTTTCCAACACATATAATCCGGGATAGAGAAATCACCCAAATTTCTCTTAGAAATATCCACAGTCTCAAGCCCATGATTCCCCAAATCAACACTTCCAAAATAGAGGCCAACACCAAAATAATTTTCAAAAATCAGGCCTTCAATTGGTGACAGCCTACCTATGCTAACTCTAGCTCTGCTCCTTATGCTTGCCTAACCAATGGCAACCAAGTCACAGGCAATCTTTCAATTCTCAACCAACTTATCAACCTCCTCTACAGCAGCACCAGGAACCTCAAATAGATGAAAGGTTTAACCAGTTACAACAACTACTTTTGGCCCAACATTAATCTATCCAAGCACAACATCAATCCATCTCAAAGATAGAGGCCCAACTGGGCCAGCTGGCCGAAGCCGCCATGAAAAGGGAATTGGGTTAATTGCCCAGTCACCCCATTGCAAACCCAAGAAACATCCCCCCGGGTTTTTTCATCAAACTCC
Organism: Amorphophallus titanum; assembly: GCA_024336825.1. Classification (NCBI taxonomy): domain Eukaryota; kingdom Viridiplantae; phylum Streptophyta; class Magnoliopsida; order Alismatales; family Araceae; genus Amorphophallus; species Amorphophallus titanum. The sequence continues at coordinate 29,241 of JANBPO010004640.1, forward strand.
TATTCACCAACTAAATCTTCTTATCCTTCAACATCCGCTAGGCCCAATGCCACCAAAAGGCCCATAGATTTAAAATGCAAAATTAATTTTGGCCTTGAGAAGTGGTAAAATCCCCCAAGATCATCATAAGCCCACTAGTGCTCCATTAAACCCAGTCCTAGAGTTTAACACCGAAGAGTCCATTCAGGACGAGGATGTAAAAGGGAAGAAGAAAATGGAGTAAGACCCGAGTACCAATGAACCTACAGTGCCATTCCCTAGTACTCTGAAGCACAAAAAGAAGCAACTGGCCTACAACGAGGAGATGGTGGAACTGTTTAATCAAGCCAACATCAACATCCCACTCCTCGATCCAATCAAACACGTCCCAGCTTATGCAAAATTTTTGAAGGAAATGTGAAACCCTAGATAGGAACCACGAGAGGCCCCAGAAAGAATTAGGCTTCTAGAGAATGTATGTGCCTTGGTACTCAATCAACTTCCAAGGAAATTGAAGGATCTTGGAGCGTGTGACATTTGCTCTCCAAGATTTAGGGGCAAGTGTAAATCTTTTTCCCACATCAATTTATGAGAAATTTGATATCGGTGAGCTACAATTAGCACCAATTATTCTTCATCTTGCTGATAGATCAATCAAAACTCCTAGGGGGCTTATTGAGGATGTCATTATTAAGGTGAACGATTGCTACTTCCCAGCTGATTTCCTCATTTTAGACATGGTTTCACCCTAGCTCCACGTGTGTCTCCAACCCCGGTCAAGAGAACACCACACCCCGAGCAGGTGGATGCCGTCCACTACATACCTCCTCATCCCACTCCACACATGGCATGACCAAATCCCTCTGCTGCTAGCTACGTACCCTTACCTACGCAACCTTCACTTCCGTCTCCATAACCTTCCACTTCATCTCATACCTCTCGGCATCCCCTTTAGCCCGAAGTGGGCTCCTCACTCTCCGTTGCCGGTGTGCTTCATGGATATTTTCAGGGCTTTGATGGCCACTCACGCGTTGTCACTCCCTCCAGTCGTGCCCTGCCGACTTACGATCAGGAATATGCTTTAGTTTTGTGATTTTCACCACCAGCAGGGACATTTGGTCGAGGATTGTCCCAAGTTCCAGGAGTTTATTTATGGCCTGGAAGATGATAAGAGGATCGATTGGTCAGCCATGCATGAGGTCATTCTATATCTCCGCAGTAAGCAACAACAACAAGAAGCGTCGCCTAAGCAGCCGTGTCCATCTCAAGGCCAGGGGCACCCCTGTGGTTTTGCGTCTACTACAGTGCCCGCTCCATCATCTACTCCCTTATCCACTTCCCTGCCTACGCCATCGCCTACCTTGTTACCACCTCCATCTCCACCTACCTCATCACCTTCGCCATCTCCTACCCTATCTCCACAACCTCTGCCTACCCAATCCCTTGCTCAGGCTAGTGCCTCTACTTCCACCACTTCCACTGCCACTACTCCTACCTCCAATGCCGCTCGACGTGTCATATCTATACGTCGACGGCGGGTGCCAAGACCTACCTCTTCACCTTCTCCATCTCCATCTCCACTACCCCTATTGTTCGCATCGCCATCTCCATCACCATCTCCAATACATAACCCATCACCACTGCCTCCCCTCCCAAAGACCCCTATTCCATCACCTCCGCCATCTCCACTGCCTCTGCCATCTCCTTCATCATCATTGCCCGAGCCTGAGCAGGCTATACCCCCACCTACACCTCCACCTTCGCCTTTGCCCACACTCGAACCTGCCATTGTCTCTACTCCTCCCCCAACACTTAAAGATTCCATACCCATTGAAATCCTCACACTGTCTGAACCTACTCCTATTCCCTTCACTTCTTCTCCATCCACCTCCACCCCACGGAGTGGGTGTGCATTACCATTGGTGCCCCTCGGGTCTGGTCCTCAAGGAGACAATGAATCGAGTCAGGGCTGTTCGGTGCTGGTTGTTCCATTCAAGATTCAAAATTTTATCTATCGCATGCCGATCCGTGTCTTGGTCTCAGGCTACTTTGGGACTAATGAGTCTACACTACCTATGAAGATGATTGATAAGAAGAGTTCCATTGCACTAGTGGCAGTTTCTTCACAAGCGAGGCCACACTAAGTCACAAATGCATCTACATGATGAAATCACAATAATAATATTTTATAATCATCAAAATCACACACACAACAAAGTCAAGGAAGATAAATGAATGATATCTGTGATAAATAACTAAAGGCAACGGTCAGGCAAAAGAGGAAAAGAACTTCAGTGATAGCGTAAGAAGGCTAAGGGTGAAAAATATGTGGCTAAGGCTGACAAATAGCCTACTAAGGGTGTAAATTATCTTATAAGGCTGACAAATAGCCTGAGAAGCTGAATTGCAGAAGACATGAGTCTGCCACATGCTCCAGGGTTGAAGGTAAATAATTGGCACGTGATCTGAGATTACTCTGACAAAGAATATCCTCTCTCTTGAGACATGGACCAATGGGAAAGAGGAGAAATCAATTGTATTATTCAGATGTTTTACGGAGCCCCTATTCTATAAAAAGGGACTTCTTCATGAGAAAAGGAGAGTGTTGCTGAGAAGAAGAAGAGCAGAGCGAAAAAGAGCGAAGAAGAGAGATCTGAAGAGAAAAAATAGAGAGTAGAAGAAAATAGAGAGAGCAGATCTGAGAGAGAAGAGATCAAGAGAAGAAGAAGAAGAAGAAGAAGAAGAAGAGAAAGAGGGAGCTCGTGAGAGAAGAAATTGGTATGTAGCTAGAGATCTAAAGACATATCAGTGTAGTGACTCATGGATCAAATCTAAAGTCCTCTTGCTCTCCGGTGCTACATCTTGTCGTGTTTTCTTTTGACTTTTTATTCTTTATTTTCTTTGGTACTTTCAGCAAGCTGTGTTGCTCAGCAGATGTTGAGGATTGGTTCCTCATCAAGCTATCTGTTAGCAGATAGCAAGCTGTGTTTCTCAGTGGTGTCGTGAGCTGTGATGCTCTGCGATTCAAGCTGTGAGTCCACAGAATCCTCACTCAGGTTGAGTGGCGGGTGGATGTAGGCAGACTGGGTGTCTGGCCGAACCACCTAAAAACTCTTGTGCAGTGTGGTTTGCATTTGTGCGTGTGATCCTTATCCTCTACACCAAATTCATAGGTTAGGTTGTGCGTTTAATATTTGAGATTAATATTGTGAGTGTTGTTTGAAACTAACATAACTGTTAAGTGTTTGGTTGTGTGTCTAGTAGAAGCATTTGCTCAAGTGTGTGATCTTCGTAACTCAATTTTAGCTTGATTTGAGCGCATTGTGCTTGATATCATTTCTTTTTAAAGCATTCATTCTATGAGAGAGTTTGCGATGTTTCATTCGCTTCCTTCCAGTTTGATTCAGTGGGCGAAGTTTTTAATTGAGCATAAGATTTATAAAGGGATCTATTCACCCCACCCCCCTCTAGATTCCGGCCTTGCACCCAACGGTTGGTATCAGAGCAAGGTACCCCCAAATAAACAAGAGAGACCCAATAAATGTGAAAGAATACTCAAGAAATTAGAGCATGCAGAATGAAAAAGGGTTACAAACCAACCTGCACAAAATCAGAAATAACATAAGAAAGGGGAGAAGGGTTTATCTGAATGGCGGTCACGGATCAACAACTACATCGAGGTAGAAGTAAAATGCCCAATACCAGTGAATATGGGGCTCGTTTGAGGCCACCGACAATGCAATAGATGTCGTCGAACCCAGCGGTGAAGGACCTTGCACAGAGGAAGGAAGGCAGGCTACCTCATCTCCACGGCTGCTTACAACCATCGGTGGCCTTCTTGTAGACGAACCCTGCTTAAGGTGGGATGAAGTCGCCAGTGGGAACCATCATCGCGTCTCATCTTATCGTAGGACGCCTTGAAGGCCCCCCTTCGCTTCTCGCCGGGATGCTGCCATCGATGTCGCTGGTGTGCAGAGAGGTCAGCATACAGCAGATGAGGTCGGGTCGTTTCACCTGCAACCCTAGACGCTGGGAGGCAACTGTGAGAGAGAGCGGAGCATCGCCACCCGTGAACCCTAGCCACAGGGCAGACGACGATGCAATAGGGGAAGGCCGATTCGAAGGCCAAGATGTTGACTCCATTCGGCCTCCCAGCGCAAATATGGTACTCGGGCGAACAACGCCCTTGTCCCGATTATAGCCTGTGTATTCGAACCGTGTTATCAAATAGAAAATGGGATGCGCCGCTAGAATTACATGGCTTATTCGCCCGCTGCCCAGTTATCAAAGGGACCCTAAGAGACAAGGTAAGGATATCTTGTTGGTTTAGATTTATGTAGATGATATAGTGTTTGGGTGCACAAAATCTAAAATGTGTGAGGAGTTTGCTAAACTCATGACTAATGACTTTGAAATGAGCCTAATGGGTGAGCTTCAATTCTTTCTTGGCTTGCAGATAAATCAAAGTAGTGAAGGCTGTTTCATTAATCAAGCTAAATATGTGAAAGAGTTGCTGAAAAGATTTGACCTGACCAAGTACAAACCATTAGGAACTCCGATGGGGACTGCCACTTCGCTAGATGTAAATGAACAAGGTACACTTGTGGATGCAAGGAAGTATAAAGGTATGATTAGTTCATTACTCTATTTAACTACATCTAGACCAGACATTCAGTTCGGTGTTTGTCTTTGTGCTAGATTTCAGTCTAGTCCTAGAGAGTCCCACTTGACTACTGTCAAGCGTATCTTTAGAAACCTTGCTGGCACTCAAGATCTGGGATTATGGTATCCTGCATCCTGTGAGCCTTCACTTATTTCATATTCAGATGCAGACTATGCAGGCTGCAAATTGGATCACAAGAGTACTAGTGGCTATTGCCAATTTCTAAGTGGGTGTTTTTCGGCACTTCGAGCTGAGAAATTATTGAGGAAAGGATGTCAGGCATTCTTGGCCTTGGTTTCTTTGACCGACAAGAAAGAGTTGGAGATAAAGGACATCCCTATTGTCTGAGAATTTTCAGATGTATTTCCTGAAGATTTGCCAGGATGTCCACCTAAGAGAGAGGTAGTCTTCTCCACTGATCTAGTTCCTGGCCCGTCTCCAGTTTCTAAAGCTTCGTATCATATGTCTCTTGCAGAGTTAAGGGAATTGAAAGCGTAATTATTAGATTTGCTTGAGAAGGGGTTCATTCATCCGAGTACATCCCCATGGGGAGCCCTGTGTTGTTTGTAAGGAAGAAGGATGGCTCGTTAAGGCTGTGCATTGATTATCGTCAATTAAACTAGCTTACTGTTAAGAATAAGTATCTGTTGCCGAGAATAGATGAGCTATGCGACCAGATAGAGGGAGCACTGTATTTTTCCAAGATTGATCTTCGATCAGGGTATCATCAGTTGCTAATCAAGGGTGAAGATAATCTTAAAATAGCATTCCGAAGCAGGTATGGGGATTTTGAATTTGTGGTAATGCCTTTTGGTCTAACAAATACTCCTATAGCTTTCATGCAGCTAATGAATAGTGTGTTCTGGCCCTACTTAGATCAATGGGTCATAGTATTTATTGATGATATATTGATATACTCCAAGAGCAAGGAGGAGCATGAAGTGCACTTAAGGATGGCATTACAGATATTGAGGGACCATCAGTTATACGCGAAGTTTAGTAAGTGTGAATTCGGGTTACAAGAAGTGTCTTTTCTGGGGCACATTATTACTAAAGATGGAATTTATGTAGACCCCTCTAAAGTAGAGGCAATAAGAAACTCGGATAGGCCTACGAATGTGACCAAAGTAAGAAGTTTTCTAGGCCTAGGAGGCTACTATCAGAGATTCAATAAGGATTTCTCCAAGATTGTGGTACCTCTAACTAGATTGACCTGCAAGGAGAATCGATTTGAGTGGTTAGAAGACTATGAACGAAGTTTCCAGACAATGAAGGAATGTTTGACCACTACCCTTGTTTTGGCTTTGGCTCCTGGAGAAGGAGGATTTGAAGTCTATACTGATGCCTCGGGCATTGGTCTAGGTTGTGTGCTTATGCAGCATGGTAGGGTGTTAGCCTATTCCTCTAGATAGTTGAAGAAGCATGAAGAGAATTATCCTGTCCATGACTTAGAACTCGCTACAGTGGTTCTCGCCTTATAGATTTGGATGCTCTACTTTTATGGAGAGACTTTTACTGTATTTTCTGATCATAAGAGCCTTAAGTATCTGTTCTCCCAAAAAGAGCTTAATATAAGGCAGAGAAGGTGGCTCGAGTATTTAAAGGATTTTGATTTCTATCGGATCTGGTGACGGATACGCTCAAGATCTATGAACTGAAGCTGGCCGAGGCAGGCATCAAGGTTCAAACCCGCCTCAGCTCCCATTCGGAGATTATGTTGAGGAAGGGAGAGATGATGCAGGTCATCTCGAACCTCATCACCAATGCCTTGTATGCCATGGCGCGCGGCGGCACTTTGACCGCATCGATCGAGGAGACAGTGGACCTGGACCGGAAGGGCCTGCTTTTGTCGATCCGAGACACGGGAGAGGGTATCCCCGATGAAAATCTGAAGAAGATCTTCGAACCGTTCTTCACGACTCGCAGCTCCATCGGGACCGGGATCGGACTTTGGGTGGCCACAGAGTTTGTCAAGGGCCATTGCGGAAGGATCGACGTTGACAGCAGCCAGGATGCAGTCTCCCACGGCACCAGAATGTCAATTTTCCTGCCGTTCGACAATCCTTACTCCAAATAGTTTCTTGTACCCGGCATTGCGCTTCCCTTGACTCTATGCCCCCGGTCATGGCTGCCGGTTTGCTTCTTTTTTATATACAGCCGGTTTACTTCTTTTTTATATACAGAAACAGATAACGAAGCGGTGGCAGTACTGTGCTACTCTGGGTGCCCTCCCCGAAATCCTAACGGCTCCGCTGTATCCCCCAGGAGGGACATATGAAAGTTTTGTTCACGAAGCAACCGGCCACTGCCGTGCCATGCCGGTTATCCGGGAGTGCGTCTTCTTCACAAACAGGTTCACGCTGGAAGATTGCTCTTTCAGCGCTGCTGGTATTGGCGGCGACGGCGGCGATGACGCCTGCGGCCAGGGCCGACTCGTATAGCTTCTCGTTCAGCGGCGGCGGCATGAGCGCCTCGGGCGTGCTCGACGTCTCACCGGCAACCGTCCCCGGCGTGCCCGGTGCGATGCAGGTGACTGGCATCAATGGCACCTTCTCTGATACGAACCTTGGCATCACTAACGCCGCGATTACCAGTTTGCAGACGACCTCGTTGCCCAACGTCACCAATGCCGACGGCACCTTCATTCCGCCCGGCAGCCAGGCCGATGGCTTTGGCTTCTCGTGGGACAACCTGCTCTATCCGGACGGAAATTCGCCCGCGGTATGCCCTCCCGATCCCACTGATCCCAATGGGGAGTATCCCTTTGGCGGCGGCCTGCTCGATATCTATGGCCTGCTGTTCAATGTGCAGGGCGGATATACCGTCGATGTGTGGAGCAACGGGGTGCTGCCGGGACTTGGCTTGAGCTATGGAGCCGGGGATGCGCTGAATGGAACGGTTCTTACTACCTTTGGCGAGCCGTTTGCTGGTACGAGCGTCAACTTTACCGCCTCTCCTGTTCCAGAGCCGAGTTCGCTGATCTTGCTGGGTACCGGCCTAATATAATTCCATCAAACTAAATATTATAATATGAAATTATAATTAAGTGTGATAAGTGTATATTTATTAGCATTAAAGCTCATAAAAAGTGTGTAAATGATCAATTAACATGTAATAATGCACACTCATCAGCGGTGGGTTTTCAAAAGATAGAGAGGGTTTGCACTGGTCCAGAGCGGTCAACCTCTGTCCGTCTCACTCAAAGAACGGCCTTGCGATAGACCGCCTTTTGGCAGAGAGTTTAAAAAAAGAGAGAGAGAAAAAAAGGTCACATGGATGCTGAACGGTCACTCCCAGACCGTCTTATATTCCTTGCGGTCCTTCTGAGACCGTTTCTACCCCAATTTCAGTAAAAATGATGATTTATTTCCGACATGTTATGTCCTATTTTTCTTGATTAAATAGCAAGATGTTAGGGTTAATTTCGTGGTAGAAACACACAAATGAATTAGGGTTTATGAAATAATTGATCTAAGTTTAATTCTCTTTAACCTATTGTCCTTTCATGATCATCTCTCATGTATCTTCACTTGATTGAAAGAGAGTAGAATATCATGCTTATTTAATTGATTGGTTCATAAATCTTATCTCTGCTATATGGTCTGGAACTTGTTTTAAGGTCGTGACACTCCGGTGGTGTCAACTACACCGATTATACTTGGTTTTTGACGATTGTAAACCATTAATCTTGGACATCGAATGCCTCTCCATCAGATATTCCTTCCGCCATACTAGGCGTTCATGTTTCGAGGCATCTGTAAGACCCCGCGAGCTTGGGATTCCCACTAGCACATCGGGAAGGTTGTACCCCTAAAACCTAAACCGATTGACTCGATTGAACTGCGTGAGTTCGCAGCCCAAACGGGACTATTCTGTCTGTTGTGGCCATCCTTGGACCGCTACTCTCAGGTAGCGGCCTGGCTATGGACTGCTACTCTCTGTATGCAGCCCTGTCTTGACCATTTAAGTCTGACCTATAAATTAATTCCATCTGATTGCTTGGCCTTGTCCCGGGTCGACTCTACCTTGGTTAGGTCAGCCTGAGTAGTCCCAATTGACGCTAGCAGTGTTGACTAGACTCTGTTTCAGTCTAACTCTAGTCTAGGTCGATTGGGATCTTAATTGGTCCTTGTTTTGGGTGATTGTGTATTACTCTCCTGTAGTGGTCAAATTATAGACTGTCTTTATCTTATTACGGCCTCTCTTGGACCATTTTAATCTTGCGGTCTTCCCTAGACCGTTCACAGATTTTGGTGGTCTTGTGATTGACCATTTAATTCCTAGATCTATCTTAAGTTGACTCGACCAGGTGTATCTGTGTTGCGGCCTGGTGCAGACCGCTATTCTCGTTTAGCGGTCAAGCTGGACCGTTTCTCTTCCCCACGTGCTGGGTGGATTCACCCCAGCACTTATGCTGAGGCGAATCTGCCCAGCACACAAAGGCTGTCCGATCAGTGTTCAAAAACCAATCAGATGGTCAGAAAATTCCTTTTTTTACATTTTTTCTTGTTATTTCATTCTCAAATGAGACAGAGAGACATCATTATGTTACCAAATAACAGGGAAGATTCCTGTTAACACATTTTTCTGAACTGTTGAATGATAATCCGATGGTCAGTTAAAAAAAAAACAAAGAAACAAAACTCACCAGGGAAAAAGCCTGCACACGTACGGCTGCCTGCTAGCTTTTTGCTGTCACAGGCAGGAGCCCTTGTGGTGGGTGGATTCACCCCAGCATACATGCTGGGGCTAATCTGCCCAGAACGCAAGGGCTGTCCAATCAGTGTTCAAACACCGATTGGATGGTCAGAAACTGCTCTCTTTTCTTACATTTTTTTCTTGTTATTTCATTCTCAAAGCACCACACCTCAACTCCCATGACTTTGGGCATGCTGACACTTTCCCAAATTTTTTAAACCATTAGATTAAGATTTGTTTGATCCTATAGTTTAAAAAAAGGTATCAAGAAATTTTCCAGTTATTAGGAAGCAGGAAATTTATCCTCTCTCTCTCGCCATCACTGGAGAGAGAGAGAGAGAGAGAAGAAATGAGATGATGACAGAGAGAGGACGATGACCTGCCAACCACCTGACATGTGGGCCAACTGTGTGTGGATGGAGGGAAGCGAGAGAGAGAGAGAGAGAGAAGGGTTGGATGATGGTCGAACAGGACAGAGCAATAGAGACACAAGGGTGGCATTGGCTGACGCTTAAAATGATGTCAATCATCTGATATCCTTGTAGTAAGGTTGATACCCAAAACAGACGCAAATTTGGTGTCATTATTGGTCAAACTATTGATTTTGGTCAGGCTATTCTATCTTGATCTCAGTTTAAGGTCCTGCTAGCAGTCAAACCCAAGTCATTTTCCTTGTCTTCTGAAAACAAATTTTTCTACACACTTGGGCAGCATTATTACATAAGAAATGCAACTGAGTCAAGAATGTTTCACCTCTCTGCAAACTTTAGTACGTATGAAGATGTCAGCATTTAGCATCGTGCTTATCTGTAGGTGAGACCTTTGCCCATTTCAAAACAAGTTTAAGCAATTGTTTACTAATGAATAAGCATAAGTTTCCATGTTTCGATATAAATCAATAGCGAAGTAAAACCAATGCGAAAAGAAGGAGCTCCTCAAACCAAAAGGAATCTCACCATGCAATGCTTCATCCAGACTTCCACCAGGTAAGAAATCATAGATAAGCAGCTTGGATGATGGAGAGTTGCAATATCCCCGTAAATTGACTAAATAACGATGTTTAATATGGACTTACAAGACACTTGGCTCTAAGCCGTTTGGCGGTCGTTGTAGATTTTGTTTGCACCTCAATCACCTCATTTGCTGCGACGGATTTATAATTCGGTATGAGGTCGGGTCTATAGACCCCAACGTGTGGAGATACTCCATAGAGCGACAGAGTTGGCTTTGCACCGTATTTCACTCGTCGTCGAATGTAGATTACCTCGATTGACTCGAGGAAGCATGCCTCAATTAAATCGAGAAAAATAAAGGGTGCAACATGGACATCAAAAGGCTTTAATCAGAGGATGGCACATTTAGGATAACTTTTTGGTAGCACATGAATGTTTGTATACTATGAAGACTCAAAAAAAGAAAGGGCTTGTTCTAAAACTAGACTTTGAGAAAGCATATGATCGTGTTAACTGGCAATGCTTGTTTGATGTCCTTGAAAATTTGGGCATTGATGACGAATGGATTGGATGGATCTGTATGTGTCTCATAGGCCACCTTTTCAGTCTTAGTCAATGGCCAGCCATTTGCTCCATTCTACAGTGGTAGAGAACTCGGCCAGGTAGATCCTATGTCCCCTCTCCTCTTTGTCTTGATAGATAATATTCTGATTAGGATGTGGTTAAGGGCTAAATCGTTAGGTCTGATCAGAGGATTCCAACCTAGGACTAGTAGTGTCTGCATCACCCATTTGCAGTATATGTCAATGGCACCATCTTATTTCTAGCGGAGGACAAGAGTCAGTTGTATATTGCTCAGCTGATGCTGGAGCTTTTGGAGGATGCTAGTGGGGTCAAGGTGAATTTCAGCAAGAGCCGCCTAGTGAGAGTGAATATGGAAGATAGGCATCTCAAGAGGGCAGCTTCCATCTTGGGTTGTCGAATAAAAGATTTTCCCTTCTCCAACTTGGGCCTTCCGCTATCTCAGTGCAACATTACAGGGGAGTGGCAAAGTGTGGCGCAAAGGTATGAATCCACACTACAAGGATGGAAGGCGAGGCTTCTCTCTTATGGGGAGGAGAATGGTGCTATGTAAATCAGTGTGAGATGGTCTTCCTGTCCATTTTATGTCCATATTCCGTATCCCAAAAGATGGATGTCAAAAAGTTTGGATCTACTCAATCAAGATTTTTTAAGCATGGCAGTGGAAACAAGTGCAGAGGTTGGCATGATATCTCCCAAGATAGAGTTTGTAAGAGCAAGGAAATGAGAGGAATGGACATTAAAAACATCAGAGACTTCAACCTGGCTCTCTTATACAGATGGCTATGGAAGCTTGGAGCTGATGATAGTAGACTATGGTCACAGGTCATTAGGCAGAGGCACTTAGTTTTGTTGGGGGAATATGTGGCACACCGCCTTGGTGTGGATTTTTTGTTGTATAAGGATCCTTTG
>JANBPO010004647.1:0-63655 GCA_024336825.1 Amorphophallus titanum
TAAGATTCATTGAGTATCAAATGGAAAATTAAACTCCTTCCATCTCTTTTTTAAGTCCCACATTTCTTTCATATTTTAAAATGTTTCTATGCCATTGTATTTCGAATGGCATCATCAACATGGTTTCATTAGACTATGGACCTATGCAAACGAGCGAGCGAGAGAGAGAGAGACCACTTGCCCCCCTCCCCTCTTGTTGCTATTTGCATGGGAGGAGGCACCACTTCCCTCCTTTCCTACTACTATTATAGTGAGTCGAGGTATGGGATAGCCACATATTCCGCTTCACCTTCTGCCACTACTGGCAGGGGTGTCAATGGATGTGTCGGGTCCAAAAACCCGATTCGAATCTGAAAACAAAATGGATTCAGGGCGGCTCATTGCATTCAAAATGAGGCTCTTCTGTGGATCCGGGGTGATGGTTTGCTGATTCGAAATCTCTCCTCTCCGATCGGGTTTTTGGGGTGCCATAAAACACTACCTTTTGGGGCGAGCAAATCCCCAGTGCCCATCACGATTGACATTCCGCATTCGGCGGCTTCCTTCTTGGCTGCTCCCATATCCACCTCGATCCTCTTGCTAGGGTTGCAGTGGTAGTATTTCACAATGGAGATCTCCTCGGCCAACCGCGATGGCGACGACACCAAGCTCCCCCTTGGCTCCTCTCTCTAGGGTTCTAGCAGTGGCAGCATTTCACGACGGTAGTCTCCTCGGCCAACTTCAACGGCAAGGTTGATGTGAAGGCAGCTCCCCAGCTGAGGTCAGATCTTCTGCTGTCCAGAGGGGAAAAAAAGGGTATCAAAAAATGAAGGGGAAAGGGGGCTGATGTGCCAGTTCTCCATTCCCAATCCACTGCTGCTAGCTTAATCTTATCGGGTAGTCCTGGGCACTTGGCGGATGCAACATCGATCTCCCTGATGTCATCTTAGAAATCGTCATCATCATCATGTGTTGTTATTTGTTTGATCTCCTTAAAATCGGTTCCCTTTGTGTCCGTCTCTCATTTTTTTCTCCTAAAATACCCCTCTCGTAGTTTACTGGTTTTAGATAGTTTTCGATTTGTTGTGTCACCTCCGGGAGAGCCAGTAGGGACCTGGTAGTTCAACATTTCTGCCATTTTTACTCGTCATCATATTTTAACATGGTGGTTGTCTGAAGTAGCATGGCATGGTTGCCAGGTTTTGTTGCTGAGTCATTTTAGTTGTCCTGCCAACTGGATTCAGTGGAATTCTAACTTGGATTTCTTTCCTTTTATCACTATGGCATTGCTTTCCTTGGGGGACTCTCAAGAACTTTTGTGTTTTGACAAACTGTGAGCTTTACCTGCTGGTATGTCTCTAATATACTGCTTCTAGGTATAAAACTTATCCCCTTAATTTCATGAAACTAAATGGCAAAGTGTACTGCCCTGTGCCGGTGCTTTGGCTCCTATGCAGATCATCAAGTGTCACCTCTTCATAAGGACGCCTAGAGATGGCCAAACTAGAAATTCTGTAAAAGCTCCACAAATCGACAATTGTTTCTCCCTCTGCCGTGGCAAAAGTGTTCCATCGATTGTTGAATCTTTCTGCCAAAGTTTGAAGTAGCCCTGTGTGACAAGGGTAATCATAGAGAGCAACAGTAATAGCGTGGCAGATCCCAACGAGGTTCAAGGCCTCGCTATAATGATGCAAAATACCGAAAAGCCACTTGGTAACTCCCAAGTGGAACTGATGGGAGGAAATAACTGACCACTTCCCGTACCAACTAGGAGAAGAACCACTCATAATCTTGTCCAGCAGACATGACTTGTTATACCCTTCTCTTGCATGCTGTGATCTTGAAGTGGTCAGAAACAATCTAGAAACACTAGTGGGGCCGAGCCTATGTTGGCCGAATAACTCCCAAATAGTCATTGTTAGACTGCGTGACCTGGTATGGTAACTGATATCAGAACTAAAAAGCCCTAGCTGATCGGTCGCCAGAAACTAGATCTGGCGTGTAAAGCCTATAGGGAACTCAGAAATGAAACAATACAAGTCCCAAGCATACTGTCTCGACTCTCCAAAATAGCTCTCTCTAAGTGACGGCGCTCAGCCAACAAACAAGGATCGTCCTCGTCCATGTGATCGGGGATATAACTCTGGATAAATGCAAACAGATGTTTGTCCAACGAGAAGTGCCGAGGACAGTCGCCAATCGGCTGGTACTGATAAACTCCTTTATATTTCACAATCAAAGTAAGATCAACATCTCTCCCTTCGGAAGCATCTTTAGGGAGGGGACCTTCAACAATAATCTCTAATCCCCGATCAAGAGAGAAGACATTATGCTTCGTTATACGGGGAGGACCCAGTGGTGGCATTCAGATCTTTGACAAAGGAGGAGTTGAATCTTTGTCTCTCCCAGTACATCCCCGTGCACGGCTCTCACGAAGGCGAGACATGGTGAAGACCTACAAAATGAAAATAAGGGCAATTAGTCCTGGCATATGCAAAAACAAGCAATCAGGTTATCAAGGTTGAAAATATAAACCCCTAGATGTCGAGCAAGTTAACAAGGCGCACGGGCCACCCACCGTCACCTTCGGCTCCGACAGGCGCCCCGTGGGGTGCATTTGTTGAACCCTACAATTATCAACAGTTTATTCCGAGTAATTTCAGAAGTTAACTAAATTAACTCCGCTAAATGACGATGTAAAGTGATTTAAAATTGCAGTCGTTATATGAGGATTAAATTCAAGCGCCTTCGGCATTCTGTCGGGGGAGTTTTTCATACAAAAACTGTGAGACTCAGGTAATAGTCTCTAGCGATCACCTTCTTTTCACTGTCACTATCCCTTGCGTATGTAGGTCGCAACGTCTCATAGTTCCATCTCCACCGCCTGTCCCTACCACCAACTTTCGAGCGTCCATAGCCTTCTGGCGATCACGGTGGGACTCGCTACAGTCTATTGTAAGTCCTAGATGCTGAAAATCCAAGATTTTTAGAGCCCATGATTACTGCTTATGGTATTGTAGTTTAGCTCTATTCGCAGTCAGAAGAAGGCCAAGTACCTAGCCTCCTACACACCTGGGTGATGGCCACAAATACGTGTCGTTAAAATATCGTGTCACAATTTCAAAAATAATCACACCCACTCACTGAAAAGATTTGGAATCAAGAAGAGTGGTAAGAACGGGTCGATCTCACAAAGAGGAATATTTTCAATTAAGCTCGTTGGAAAATCCTTATATTTGAGGAATCCAAATTTTTGAGTGAGATTTTATGCTAAAGAAAAATAAACTTGCTTGAACATGAGAATAAAATAAACCTATCTAAAGAATATGAGAGGGTTGAGAAGAGAAATTGGGAGGAGCTAGAGAGAGAACTATAAAGACACACTTGCCAAAAGATGAATTTTATTGCTAAGAGGAAATATTACAATGTGTATGAAAATCAAGAATTAAAACTTGCAATGAAAATAAAAGAATAAGGGAAGGAATAAAGCCTGGGAATTTGGAAGAAGAATGCCGCCCAATCGCCGTGCCGAGCCTTTGAGTAGACTGCCCCGCCGTGGAGATGAACGTCGCCTTGAGAGGACCGAAGTAGAATCTCCGCCAAAGGGAATTGAGATAAACGTAGAAGAGGGAGAGAGAGAGAAAGAGAGGAGGAAAATTAAAACATGTGTGCTGGGTGCGTGAGTTGAAAATAGAGAACGGAATAGTGAAACCTGAGCTTTAAAAACTGAAGTATAACTTAAAAACAGAGAAGAATTAAAGGAAGAGAAAGAGGAAGAAGATTTAGATCTAAAAAAAACGAAGAACTTTTATGAAGAGGCTAAGATGAAAAGAAGAGCAGAAGTGGGGGGAAACTTTAAAAGAACAGAGTGTAGATCTACGGGTGAATAGTAAAAATGATAAAGATAGAACATTTAAAAACTAGAAATAGTATGAAAACTAGAGGTAATTAGAAGAAGTGGAAGAAGAAAAAATTAAAGAGCTTTTGAAAACGAAGAGACTTACTGAAGAAAGTGGGCTAAGAAAAAGGCTAGAAAAGTATGAAAAAGATCAAAGATTCTCCTTCGATGGCTCTCGGGCAGCTTTTTATAGTGCACAGGGAAGCTTCACGGCCGACGTCTTCATGATTAGCATGAATGTGACTTTGAAGCTTCAAGTTGAGGTGACAGACACTTTTCACTTGTGTTCTATTTTTGTGTTCTTGGCAGAACACTCGCCAACAAGATTCGACTCTAAGAGTCGACACTTGTTCCGAGCATTCTGATCAGGGTTTTCAGATTTGGATGCGAACCCTTTATTTGTAGATCCGATTGGTTGGATTGTTTACCACATTGCTCTTAGGGTTAAGATGCATATATGAGAGGGGTTTTGAGAGGGTTTCTCATGGGGTTAATGGTATTTTGGCCATCTCTTTTGTGCTGATATAAGAATGCTACGATTTTTAGGTTTTGTGCAAGGAAGTAAGAAGCTAGGCCACTGGTGAGAAGGGAGAGGGTTTTCTTATGTGCCTCATGTGTTTTCCTACCTTGTAGGGACGTTTTCAAGCAAGGATATTCAATCTACATCCATTTTCTCAAGAGTTCCCAAGATAATGAAGCTCAATTTGGACCGACAGGTTCGTGGGGCTTCAATTTTGCTGAAGATCAGTCATCCCTCACCTTGAAAGCTCAAGACGATTATCTCAAGGCCTTCAACAGTCTATGGATACATTTCTCCATCCTTTCTCAGCCTTCCTTAGTCTATTTTGATGATTCTTTCATGGTATATTCTGAGTATGAAACTTGTATTGAATATTCTTCCTATTTTTTGAACTCTGGATATTTCTCTATTGAGAACCCTCTGTGTACGGTTGAGAGTGGACGGAGCTGTAAGTTTTGCAGTGTCCGAGTGGTTGTGATCCCTTGGTGGATCGTGTAGGAGACGACGTCTTCGTGTACTTGGAGTGTCGACTCCGTGCGCTTCGCGTTAGAGCGAGTGAAGCCTCACCGATTGGTGAGGGGTGGACGTGGGGAGCCTGTGGGGTCCCGAACCACCTAAAAATCTCTCTCGCACTTTGTCTATTTGTGGTTTGCTTGTTCATTCTATCGATTGATCGTGTGAGCCGGTGAGTTTGAGAGTAGATTCTTGCATGCGATCTATTTCCTATCGAATTTTTCTAATCTAAACATTGCCCTGCCTTGATTTTTGATAGATCTAAAATCTTGTCACCATTGTTAAAAGGGGACAATTCAACCCCCATTCTTGTCCTAACACACGTTTAGGGCCAACAACCTGTTATGGAGTTAAGGCCGGCGTCGTTGGGGCAACGGTCGGTCGCCGGAGAGTTTTCCGGTGATAACTGCGCTTGGGTCGTGGCCTCTACGCATTGTAGAATCCGATGCCCTTCTGGGCTGAGCCTCTTCTTATTGGGCCGAGCACGTGATCCCGTCCTTTGGGAGGGTTTGTTGCGCTCGATTCTCAGTGGGCCTGTCGTTGCTAGATTGTTTCTGGGCCTAACCAGATTTACCCTCCTCAACACCCATGATAATCTATCTATTGTGTAAAGGCTTCCTCTTTTCCTACATTTTCTCGCGATTTGGAGCTAAACGGTGTGAGTTTGAGTAGGTTTTTCCCTATTTAGGGGAAAAGCATGTTCGGGGGGTGTGAGCTGTGTTTGCCGTTTAAGGTGACGGTTTTTGGTTTAAATGGTCTCATTTGAACCTTTGGAATGTTCAGATGCCATTCCCGCTGGTGTCATTGTGTTTGGCCGTGATTTGGGGCAAGTAGGAGTCCGGTATTCCTCGTGAGTGAATTTGGGTCAATTTGTTGAAAATTTCCTGTTCTGTGTCATTTTGTAGTTTTCTGGATCCCTTCCGGCTTGTGGAAGGTGTATATTGTGATTAGGGTTGTTTTTTCATTGTTTAAAAGTGATTGGGGCGTGGAAAATAGTTTTCGTGTGGATTTTCTGTGTTTTACACTAGAACGAGAACGCGCAGGTGGCGCCGGGCGCATTCTCAGAAAGAACGCGCAACAACAATACGTCATGTCTCGAGTCTAAGAAGAACAGTAGGGTGGTTGGGAACGCGACCCAGTTGATGGGCGCGATCCTCTGTTAACGCGACATAGGTGAGGGGCGCGTCTATATGTTGTCTCGCCTGAGGTTCTAGTCTTTTATTATTGCGACCCAGGCGATGGCCGCGATCATCGTATTATCGCGCTTGAGGCTATGGACGTGTTCATTAACATAACCTAAGCATGTATCGCATCAAGGTGTTGACACGCTGGAAGTGTTGGATGCGTTGAGAGGTCATCACAACCAATTGTATGGGCGCGTTAACTATCACGATGCAAGCATGCACCAGGTTAATGTCTTCTATTTTCTCGGTGCTGTTCGAGTTGTCTCGGGCTCCGGTGAACCCATGATTCAATGCTTTGTTGGCGTTTGACTCGACGGATGCCTTGGATGTTTTGTGAGAGTCATATCTGTGTCTCAAGGGATCCAGGAAGAGTAGTCTCATCCCAAGCAGTGTATGGTGTTTCTTCCGTGTTTGTTGACTTGGCTTTGACCCCTTGGTTAGCCTATTGTACGTGGATGTCATGGACGTCCTATGAGGACTGTAACCATGTTATAGGGTGTTCGAAAGTGCCATTGCATCGAGTAGTGTTTTGTGTGATTTCGAGGGTCATTATGGTTTATGGTCAACCCGGTTGTGACCTAGCGGTTGACACGTGACCTCATGAGTTTCTCAGGCATCCTGTATGGATCGAGACTCTGGTTTTGGATACTTGGAGGTATCGTCTTACCTCGGTTTGCATGCCTATCTGGTCTGAGGGCTTGGATATTCCCTCATGTTTCGTGGTTTGTGTTATGCGAAATCGAGAGTCCTATGTGCAGCTTAGAGGTTGTGGACTTGTGGTTTATCGTGTTTTTGGCTTAGGGACTAGGCTGATTATTTCTCGGAGCGTTGTTTTCCCTGTCTCAAGAATAGACCGATTGGCGGCTTGTCCCACTATGTGTGACAATCTTGACTCAGAGTTGTAGGACTCAGGGGCCGTTGTTGTTGTAGGTCTAGTCGCCTTGTCTTGAGTCTGTTGGCAATCTCCTGTGCTGCCTTTGGTGCTTCGAACTATGTGTTATAGGGCACTCTTGCCTTTATGTACTTCGGCACTCGTGTTTTAGAGTATCCGTGTCTCGTGAGCCTTCACTAGTTGTCACCTTACGGCCTGCTTCGGCGTGATGGCTTTTACAGTAGGGCACTTCCAGTCCACGGTTTTTAAGCTAGTTTCCGTCGGCTCCCGCGGTTACCGTTGCGTCCTATGGGGGGAGAAAACTAGCTAGAGGCCTGACTTAGGCAAAAGCTAGTGTGTGCACACATGGTCAGGGACTTTGGACTGACGCCGACGGGCATTCCCTTATCTAGTCACTCGCGACTTGGTTACTGTTCTGGTTCTGACAGTGTCTTGGTCTCTAACTGACTGTAGGCATAGCAGACGAGATGCTTGTAGGTGCAGCATAAGACATCAATGGATGTAGCTGGCTGTTCTTCTAGTGTGGGGCACTCCAGTCACATGACACGTGACCCTTCGCAATTCTCTGCATATTTTTCTCTGCGTCGTGACCTTTTCGGGTTAGCCTTCTCTTGGCTTTTCCCGAGGTCGGTGTCCTGTCGCATGGATGACATTCTAGTCATGTGTGGGATAGTGTGCATGATGTTCTAGTCGTGTTGCCTATTGTCTAGCGTCTTTCTAGATTTTCCCTAGGCTTTGTTGGTTGCCCTTGCAGGTCTCCGTTTGGAGCCCGATGTCGTGTCGACAGTTCAGTAAGCTTCTGACTTTTCCTAGTTCAGAGTTCACCCTTCTGTCTTTGCTTGCTATAGTGTCTGCTTGGAGTAGTTTCAGGGGTCGAGGTTAGTTCGGCAGTCGTGCTCTTCTGGTACGGCTTCTTCCCTTTCCTTTTAAGCTCCCCTAGCTCTTAGTTTGCTCCCTACTCCTGCTCCCCCTTCCTTATAGCTTTGTAGTTTAGCATTCCTACTTTACTACTTCTGTTGTTTACTTGCTGTTTTAGCATGTTGCTGTGTGTTTTCAAGAGGGGATGCGCGTGACCCCTACTGAGCCAGTGACACGAGGCTCACCCCTACTTTTCAGATGGTTGTCGCCATCATTGTTCATTCTGCTTCCGCGGCTTTTGGAGTTAGCGTGCTCATAGTGGCCAGCTGGTACCCTCGTCGGGCTTCCACCAACTTTTTGGTACATCTTTACTTTTCTATCGACTGTACTTGGCACTTGTTGTCTCTCCTTTGGACTTGACTCTAGGTTATAATTGTTAAATTTAAACATATCCACCTTGCTTTTTGTGGATTTGTCTCAGGGAAGAAGTATACGTGCTATGCTGGGAAGGTCATGATTTTGTCCATCCTCATGGATATGTCTCGGGGTCCTTTTGCTCATTCGAGCATCCGCAAGCTACTCCCCGATTTTCTTCGACCTTTTCCTCCGAATACCCTTCCGAAATTTCAGTCACTTATTCCCTCCGGGAACCCGAGGAAATGATATTACAGGTGTTGCCGTTTTCGTGCGCATCCATTCATTCCTTCCGGAGGCTCGTGAGGGTGATCTTATGGGTATTGTCGCTTCCGTGCGCACCCTTCTATCCCCTCTAGGAACTCGAGGAAATGATATTACAGGTATTGCTACTTCCGTGCACACCCATTCATTCCTTCCGAGGGCTCGCGAGGGTGATCTTATGGGTGTTGCCACTTTTGTGCACACCCTTCTATATCGGGGCCATCTCGGAGTTCCTCTATGGATGTGTACTCAATTAACACCCCTTGATCATCCCGGGTCCGGGAGAGATGATGTCGAAATTTCATCATGAATGTAACTAATAAAAAAATTGAAAAACTTTAACCATAAAAAAGAGGGTTGAATGAATAAAAGACGCATGAACGAAGAATCAATGAACCACCAAGGACTGCCACAATGCACACAGCTCGAACAAAGAGAACCAAGGTCACGCATACAACTCAAGGCACCTTGTGTGCATCAGGCTTGCATAAATTCCCTGTTGGCTCTCTATGGATAGCAATAAAAGAGTCTTATGCATTCATCATAAACCTGAGCATGTCATATGCTTTGCATGCCTACCCAAGCTTGCGGCCATCGCGGGCATGAATTTAAAAACCACATGCATAGTGCATTCATGAGCTTGCCAGCTACTCGAACCACCTTCTGAGCACCGAGCTACTCCCACCACCCCTCACTCTCCCCTTTGCGTCGAGCGCTGAGCCATTCTCGCTTGGCCTCTCTCTCTCTCTCTTTGCGCCAAGCGCTGAGCCACCCTTGTCTGGCCTTGCTTTATATCTCTCTCCTTGTGTTGAGCGCTGAGCCACCCTCGCTTGGCCTCCCTCTCTCTCTTTTGCGTCGAGTGTCGAGCTACCCTCGCCCGGCCTCGCTCTCCCCCTTGTGCCGAGCATTGCTCGCCTGGCCTCCTTCTGTCCTTGCACCGAGCGTCGAGCCACCCTCGCTTGGCCCTGCTCTATCTCTCTCTCCTTGCGTCGAGCTACTCCTACCACCCCTCATACTCTCTCTCTCGTCCGAGCGCCGAGCCACTCTCTTGCCGCCTCGCACACTCTCACTCACGCTAAAACACCCATAACCCACACACATATGTTCTCCTACATAATACACATATAACCAACTCAATACAAATAAAAATGCCCTCAGCAGCCATCGGACCAGCTTTTTGCTATCAGAGGGCAATTGACAAGAGTGCCAGTGAATGCTCCCGGAGCTCTTTATTTCTGGCATTTAGCTGCCAATTCCAGCCCCTTAGTGAACTACTTGCGAGAATGCAAGTTTGGTGAAGTAGAGGAATATATGCACCCTATTTCGGGCAAAGTTTGCACCAAGCTATCCCTGGAGTCGGAGCTGGTAGACTGGGAACTATCCATCAGGCCTAGCGTCTTAGTCTTCAGGAAGGGCGGAAGTACCTACTTGGAGCCGTACTACCTCTTCCGGTTTGGTAGAAACTTTGGCTATGATCAGCAAATTCTGCCCTCTTCTACACAATTTCCATTGGAGAGTCGGTCGAGGGCAGGGTCGGCCACTGTTGAAGAAGCCCATACATGGTGGGACTATTTCCATCGCCGTGAGGCAAGCTCTTTCCGAGTTCCATCTCTCGGGCGGTTTCCCCATGTGACACCGGAATACATTAAGTGGTGGAACGCCCGTACCGCCTTCTACAGACTTTCCAGGAACGATTGCTGGGATCATGCAGAGTGTAAATTCTTGAACTCCCAGCCTTCCCAGTATTTGAGATTGATCCCCATCATCTTCGGAGGTTGAAGTCTCGGAAGGAGTCCGAAGTGCACATGTATCTAACCGCCTGGAGATCCGAAAAGTAGCAATCAGAAAGATGATTTCTTGGAGACCCTCCGAGGCTTATGTCGGGTTGACAGCGGGAGGATATCTTTGCAGCAGTTTCCATTGCCAGTCAAGGAGCCCATTGCCTCCCTTGCTTCATGGTGTCCGGAGACCGACTGTTTGTGCCCCTATAGGACTTTTATATGGAAGGAGGACCGACGCCCTACTTTATATGCTCAGACCTCCTGATTGTTTGCTCTGCTGTGCATTCATGGCCTTTCCTTAGCTGACAAGGCCGAGATAATATTGGAGAGGCCGTTGTTTATCGCCTTTAAATATGCCGACAGATGGGGAATCGACCACCTCAGTTTGCATTATAGTCTGTCAGCTCATGGCCATGAAGACCTGGCTCTTCTAGTAGAACGATGCCCCACTATAGGTGATATCTGTTGGCTGGTCTGGGAGGGTGCGTCCAAAGAAAAGGAACCTCCTTTATATTACTGGTCTCTCTCTCTATTATATTTCGGCCCACCAGGCAAGTTCTATTCTGGACTGCTTATTCTTCGTCTTCTGTTCATTCCTTCTTTCATCTTTTTAGCACCTATGCACATTCCCCGAATGATTATCAGGTGTCCATACTTCCTCTTGTTGATTTTTTAGATTCCAAGAAAACTTTGGAATACCGAAGGCTAATTTCCAAGGTGCAGAAGCCTAGTTACTTGAGACCCCGATTGCAGAAAAGTGTGTCCGGCAATATTCGACACGCCACCTTGGCAAACGAAATGACCACTTTGATAACTATTTAAATTTAATAATATTTATTTAAAACCTATTTTTCCCTCATCATGTCAAAAATCCATTGGTAATTTCATTTTCCTTCTATAAAAAAATTAGAAATGGAATTCACCTTGATAACTTGAAAAGGAAAGCTCTGACTCCTGGCATGCTATTGTGATACATCGAATGCTTAAATATGTTACCAAATAATTAATATCAATTTAAAGAATACGTTGTTTCTTTGTGTGTGTGTGAGAGAGAGAGAGGGGGGGGCGTGAGGTGGCCTACGCAAATGCAGTATATCCAGTGCCAGCATTAGCAGCTGACAAGATTGCTGCATGCACACCAACAGTAGACATGGCATCTTGTCCTGGCAGTGGAGGATTTTTTACGTCCGTATCCACCTGTTCCAATAAAAGTTGCAAGTCAATGCCATACGGCCTTTTAAATCAAAAATACACAAGAAAAATAACCACCATGTGAGAATATCAAGCAACCTTGTCCCACTTGCTTTTCTTGTTCTGTCTACCATCTCTTGGGAGAGAATCAACAGCTATGGAGGCAGATTGCAATGCTCCAGCGGAAACAGACAGTACACCTGCATTTCATCAGCCAAAGAAAATGGAATGAGTACTCCAGAAAATAAATTCAAGCCAAAATCAGCAAAGAATACAAGTGCAACACACAGATGCATAATGCAACGAGAACCGGCTTGTTACCTGAGATCTGTGTGCTGGCTTTCTGTGCTGGAAGAACGATGGCAGATTGAGTACCTCCAGAAACAAAATCAACTTTAGGACTTCTTTTCCTCTCTTGCTCCCTTCTCTCAATTTCACGCTTCATATCAGCCTCTATTTTTGAAAAAAAAGGACATCAACAAAGGGAAAAGAATGTGTTTGAGATCACATAGGCTTGTTTACTGAAGATGATGAATCCATGCACCAGTTCACCAAAATGAAATATTACCAGTATATGCTGCAAGGTTAAAGTTTGTCACATAATGACATTAGTGTGAAAGTGCATTTTTGGCTCATGTTGACAAATAATGTGAGCTCAGCTCCCCATGGAAAATCTTATGGCATGAAATCCTTCAGTTGGCTAACATTTTTTTTAAAGTGGATAGTACCACTGGTTATATAAAAGAGAAAAGTATAAACATGTATGGGGGGAGTGCTCCCACACAACTCTCAAATACAAAAGGTGGAAGAGAACACTCTGCCTCGAGAGCAAAAGAAAAAAGCAAACAACCACCAAGCCACTATGCTCATACCCCTAACCAGGCATAAAAAGACTCCAAAGGCCCGTCACCAAACAACACTGCCCACCCATCCAGACAGCACCCGATCAACACCTAAACAACAGAGAAATGAAAGTGAAAGTGCCCCCAAAATAAACAAAACCACCCTCCTCAACCCAGTCCCAAAAGCATACACCCTTCCTCAACTTACTCCTCACCCAGTCTCGTCTCTCCTTTCTTACTGGAAGCCTCAGCCTTCGCCTTTCTAGCTACATCTGCTAATTATCTACGTTTGATCAAGCAAAGGGAGGATCTCAATCCTTTATCCACGCTCACATCAGAAACGCCAATCAACCTAGCAGTCTTGCTCGCCTGAGTCTCCATAAAGTTTTCCACTTTTGCTAATATATCTTTGACCTCCTCCTCGCTAAGACTCCCATCAACCTCACCGTGAATGGCGTCCTCGACTGGCTCTATTTCCCAACACAGCTACACCTCGTCTGACTCCCTGGTCGGGGAAGGCAGAGCTAAAACCTCCTGGTGGCCAGCTCCTGGCAGAAGTCCGATGGCCACATCCGCTTCCGCCATGAGAACACCATTCGCAAAGGTCCCAACGGACAGAGGTTCCAGCGCCGGAAGACACCGCAATGCCCCTCCTTCCACCTGAGGTGCTTGCCCAAACTGCTCTCCGAACAGGAAGGTCAGGGAGGGCAGAGCCTCGAGAGCTTCCTCCCCCTCACTATATCCCCTGCCTCCCGATCGCACAAGCGCTGGAAGAGCGTCCTCCAGCTGACCTCCCCTCGAAGGAGGCAAATCCTCTATGTGCCATCGACAGAACTCGGCTAACCGAGATCAACTGCCAGCCATCCAGCGGGAGCAGCAGCCTCTGGCTAACATTTTAAACATGTCAGCTTGCTGTTCTAAGAGCATGTCCACCCGAGTTGGCTAACATTTTAAATGATAACATGTAAGCTTCCTGAATCTTCTTTCCCTCAGGCAACCAGAGAAGTGAGAAGGATAGTTTAACCAGTGTATACTAAAACAATGACCAATCATGTATGCTAAAACAATGACCACATGTAACCATTTCATACATGGAATGAAAAGAAAATAGCTATCAATATCCATGCCATAATGCAGTTTGTTGCTTATAGTGACAAAATACTAGTAAACCATCCCCACTTCAACATCAGATGCAATCATCCAGAAACACGTATATGGTTAACAAAGCCAAAGGGAAGCAATGGACATTGGACACTAACATGCAAAGGAAAATAACTGCAGTCTTCATTTAACATCTAAATTTACTACTGTCTACATACAAACAGAAATACAATCATTCTCACTTCCACAGTAAATATACTCACTGCAACATGTTGTCAGCAAATGACCTACAACAATCCTCATTCTTGTTATTGTGATAAAGACTTAAGGCATAAACACTGAGTCTGGGCAGTCACTATCATTCATTGCTATGGCAAATCTGTTCCGAGTGTCTCTATATGATAGTGCCTACCAGTGTTGACATCAACTTTCCAAGTAACACCATTATAAAGGACCGGTATATATGTATAATTGCGCCTGTCATGGATGACGACTGTCCAAACACCGTGCCAAAATTTAACATCACATGGGCAAAATCAACCTTCAAGCAAACAACCCTCAATCAAAATTTCGGAGCTTCATCCTGCATTTTCTTCCTTCAGGTAACTGAAGATGGGTTCATACTGCGGTGGCAACCAATCATGGGATTTGAAGGAGCTGAGCCAGTTTAAATCCAGCAGCTAGGTGTGCCGTTGATGCTTAAGTTGCATTAAGAGCCCCCTGCATTAATAGTATTGGAAGCACCAATTTCAACCACTTGTCTGAAGCCCATCTAATAAGGGCCACAAAGGTTCAGTAAACACTTATGGAAGTGTCTCCATTGCAATTTACCTTCAGCAGCCTACTGAATATGAGTAGATATGGTATCATTTGGTGAAATGTTTGGCCAACGCACAAATGGTACTCAAGGAGACTCCTGAAATTCTGGAACAGAAAGATGTGCCTGGAAATAAACAGATGTGATCCCATCTTGAATAGGATCAATTGCTTAACATCTCAACCCATCAATGAGGCCATACATAATTTAAGCAGTATGACATCTACGACAGTAATGAAGAAATCCAGTATGATCCTCCGGATCGTATTAACACTAAAGGGGTAAAAGAGTGAAAAGCACCATTTTGGGACCAACACCTCCCCCCCCCCTTCAATCCCGGATTAGACACGAAAATGAGAGAACCCAGGCTGTTCGCTTTAGTTACTCCCGTGATTATCAAAGTCATGTTAAATGTTACCGGTGAATACGGCGCAAAACCGGCGAACGGCTTCCCCTGTTCGTTTATCAAAGGCGACCCAAAAGATTGACTTTCGACCAAAAAGAAGAAAAAAAATGTTTGGCCTCGTGTTTCGTGTGATAAGCGTGAATCCGCGGGTTAGCATCGTGTGGGCTGTTTCACGGCTTCATGGCTGGTTCTTCTCTTAGAGTGACCTTACCACTAGTAATAGCTTGCCTGGGCACGCGTGTGCTGACCCACCCGGGAGAGGTGATGAGCTAAACCCGAGAGATGTGGTTTTTGCACTGGTTACCGTAGGGCCTCCCTTGTAGCGGCTCGAGTCCAGGTCGGGAGAAAAATCAGCTAGAGGGCCTGACGTAGTGCAGTCAGTCAGTGTGTGCACACATGGTCGGGGACTTCAGACACTTGCTGAGGAACACGACCCCAACCAGACCCTTGTTTGTGTTCCGTGTACCGCCTGGGACATGTAGTGAGACACCGGGGACTATGGTGTAAAACATCAGTGAACGCATCTGGCCTTACTTCTAGTGGGTAGACCTCCTGTCACTCGAGTGTAGCAGCCTTGGGTTCTTACGCTGTGACTTGTGCTAGGGCAGTCGAGGTAGTTCGTTGCACAACTTTTCTTGTGGTTGCTGATTTACCACTTATTTATCTGCTTAGTGTAGTTGCACCTCTTTTTATTTATTGAATTTTGTCGTTTATGGTTATTGTTGTTCTTTACTGCTATTTCTAGTTTCACGTGTTTGTCGGTCGAGGTGGGGGATCCGCGTGACCCCCATTGAGCCGATGAGACGAGACTCACCCCTGTGTTTTCAGGTGAGGTGCGACACACTCGTAGTACCTCGGAGGCGATGCGCGGTGTCGGTGGTCAGTAGCAGTTGGCCAAGGCGGGGTATGCCCGGTGGTCTTGTACTCTTTTATTTTTTCTACACTTATGAAGGACATGTAAATTCTGGACTATGTAATTAATGAACTGTGTTAGTTTCTTGAGAACTATAATAGTTTATTTCTAGCACTTATTTATGTTAAATTGTTATTGGCTGCAATGACTTTAGATTCCTGCAGACTCCCACACACCCCTTTTTAGCCCTTCGGAGCCCTAGCTTGTGGGCAGCGGGCCAAGATCCAAGCAATATCGGGGTCTTCCTCCGTATTCGGATCTTGGGTCGTTACACAAGGCGTGGCAGTAGGAAACTATAAATCAAGCAACTTGTAGGGATCATGGGATTACCTACCTCGATAATGTGCGCACGATCCACTTGGGCATGTGCAAGGGAAGGGTTACCTTGATTATGCACCTATGATCTACTGACGTCCCGGCTTGGAGAGTCGGTCGGTTTGTCATCATGATACTTGAAACTCAAAATCTGACGTGCAATCGACTGAAAAGGCAAGATGCAGGTGATGACTACCTAAAGGGAACCTTGACCTTTGTCAATGAGTGGCTTGATAAACTAGGAGACATTAGGTCCGCCCAAAATTTTTTAGGTATTGACGTCGATGATAACCATTCAGATGGGGAAGTGCAAGAGTGATAAGCACAATGGAATCGAGTCTGTGTCCTTTATTTTTCTTGAGTCCTGTCCTTTCATTGAGTCGTTCCTTATCATAGGAGGGTGTTTGAGTCTTTTTCTGTTATTAATGTAAGTCGAGTCGTCGTATGTAACTCAGACATTTGAGTATTAATAAAGATCATATTTTGTCAACATTGTCTATCTTTATATTGTGTCTTATGATTTGCTCTGATTATTTACGACTGTTTCGCTGCCACGTTCCGACCAATACGTTCCGCTGCTATCGGATCGGGGCGTGACAGAGATGCACAAACAAGAAGAGGGTGTGAGAGGTAGTCAAGAGCAACCACATTATAATGATGCACAAAATTTTTATTTGTTTCCACTTTTTTAGAACCTTAGTGATTTAAGGAAAATGTTCTCTCCAATCAAAGTAGGTTCCTAACGGGAATGGATAGTGGGGACTTGGTAGACTTTAGGTTTGAACTCTCTCTCACGTATGCAACCTAGACATGGGGTGGCAAAGGTACAACCGGCTCGACGTCCATGTGAGAACCCATAGCTCGCGGGGACTTACAGAGGTCCCGGATGAGATCACCTAGTCGACCCCAAGGAATATGCAGCCGAGAGGATCACTCACCAAGGTAGGTATGCAACTACGGTATGAAATGAATGACCCTATGTGCATCGAAGTGCATGCAACATCTAACCTAGATACTAGCAAACAATGTGTGACCAATGATGTAGATATGAACAGTAGCCAGGGGGAGAGCAACAGCATCTAGAAACCAATATGAGGCAACAAGAAATGAACAACAACAATAAACCTTGGGATGCGTACTTGAGAGACTGGTTGCCGAATGACCGCAATATGATGGAGACCGTCCTCATAGGACCGCAATCAGCTAGGGAGACGAAAACAGCAAAAATGGAAACAAAAAAAATCGGGAAAAACCACAGTGGATGATGGGAAATATGAATATACACAGGTCAAACATGTTGTGTCCCTGCGGTTTTAATGCTATCTAACACCATGAGTCATTGATATTCTGTGGTTTTGATGTTGTCTAACACCATAAGTTATTGACTTTCTAATGCTACTTTGATATTCTCCTTGCTGATCAAGTAAAAGGCTCAAATGAATCTAAGACACACAATATGTGCCAGTAAAGGTTTAAGAAATCAAGTGCACAGAAATCGATGAAAATTGGTTGCACAAAAAATAAGGTAGATAATGAAAAATAGGTAGCCAGGCTGAAAACATGAAAAGTGAAGAAGAAGTGTCGACCTCATGGAGCCACTACATCGACCTCACTGCTTAACTATCATATTGATAGTTTTCTTAAGACATCCTCCAATGTCCAGGCAGTTATTCTAGAGTTAGAAGAGTTCATCCAGGATCAAGACAAAGGAGATATTATTATCTCTGATGATGGAGATACATGGACCATTGATCCAACAGCATCTCCAACAGTAGACGATCTAACGCTGACTGGCAACATTAACTTTGATGAAGATGACAGCCTAGTCTACGACAGAGCTGCTAATACCTTTAGGTTCACCATTGGAGGTAACTCTGAGTTAGCTGTAGACGATACCTTCGTACGTCCTCAAACTTCAGGGGGCTTGAGCTTAGGCGCATCCAGTGAACCATTCCTGAATGCAAATCTATCCGGCTACCTAGACTTAGCTGAAACTTCTACTCCAAGTAACCCCGCTTCCAATACAGCTAGACTATATGCTAAGGACGACAGTGGTACTACTAGAGTTTATTACAAAGACAGCGTTGGAAATGAGACTGTCTTGTCTTCAGGAGGTGGAGTAGTAATTGTTAAAGCTGCCTCTACTGCAGCAGTTAATGAAGATGCAGACATAGATGCTGGGAGCACTTTGGATGGTGTTACTCTGGCAGAAGGTGACTTCGTTCTACTGAAGAACCAAGCAGGTTCGGAAGAGAATGGTATTTACATTGTCCCTGCGTCAGGTGCTGCTTCCAGAGCTCCTGGGTTTACAACCTATGACTCCATGGTTAGCATCATTGTTTCCGTACAACAGGGAACCCAGAATGCCGATAGCCTGTGGTACGGATGCAACAACGAAGGCGGTACTCTAAACACAACCAACCTTCGCTTCATCAACATGGGCAAGGTTGTTGATGTTACCAACTCCGGTGGCATTGGTTTCATGCGTATGAACTGGGGAGCAAATGCTCACACCTCTTGGCCCCACTTCTCCATGGACGAGAGTACATCTCAACCAACCTTCATCACAGGTAACTTACGCCTAGCCACCCCTGGCGATGGTGTCGATATTTATACAATCACTGCAGATGGTACTCCAAGTTCAGCTACAGCTAGAACTGGCCCATACGCAGGCATAGCTTTCTATGCATGGCCCCTAGATAACACTGGTGAAGTTGTTGCACAGCAATCAGATGAAGCTGGCATCCACACCTTCGGTCGTAATGCACAGATGCGTCTATTCCAAACGGAGACCCCCACTCAAACTGCTCGTGGTGGTGCTTTCTCCATTGGTTGGACTAGGAATGGCACTAGAACTCCCATAGATCGTATCTGGGGCAATGGTTCTACTTCTGGCCCCCATGGTGTATGCTTTGCAGGACGTGCCTATGAAGACAGTGGAATAGCTTATCCTTATTCAATCTCTGGCTTAGACACTACAGACGCCTTCTCCCCTATGTCTGGGATTAATCCAATCGATTATGTCCCGCGGCGCACTCAATTACCAATAGGCCAATCGACGATGGTGGAGAGAGTCTGAGGTTGGACCTCGCTGTTCCGAGGGATGGCTTAGCTCGGGTTGAAACCCTAAGGGGCTGGGATTCCCAACTTCGTGGGTGGCCAACACGCCAAGGGCGTGGGTTATGGAATACCTCTCACAACTCACTCCGCGGTGGACACTCAATTTCATCGAGTATGAGTTTGGGTGCTCGCCTCACCGATCGACGGCACTAAGGCGATACTAAACCAGTAAAGTGACAACCAGTAAGGTGGGGAACCAGACGCTTACCTGATCGGTGTGAAGACACCAATCCCAATCAGAGACGTGGGCGAGCCGGGAAGCGTGGGCATACGCCGGCACGCTGCATCGATGAAGCTTGACCTGAAAATAAAACAGGTACAGCACTACTCCTCACACAGGAGGGGGTTCTTGGGGTGGGGGTTAAGGTATTACAGTCAAAACTACCTCCATGCAGGGAGAGGCCTTCAGCCGGCCAAGCGAGGGGAGGGGAAATATTGAACGGCAAGACATCTTAGAAGAACACCAGTGAGGCTTCTCTTGTATAGCACTCCTCCAACCAATGTGTATTTTTGGGCCACTCCCCTTATGGCTCTCTTATCTTTTGACGTGGCCTCTTCAGGGTAGGACTGATCTTGGCAGTACTTAGCAATCTCATAAAACTATGGCTTTTCCTTGTCGGCCAGTTCTTCTTCTGATTCTGCCAGCATGATTTCCCTCTTCTCAAAGATTTCTCTCTCTTGGACCTTCCTTGCTAATTTTTCCTTGATCTTTATGTAGGAAGCATCATGGACAGCAGGGGCGTGACGCTTGTAGATGGAGATGGACTCAAACCATCTACCCAAAGGGAACTTTAAGGATGATGCCAGTGAGGCGAGAGCATCGGCTAGAATATTCTGGTCGCGAGGGACATGGACAAAGATCAGTTTGGTGAATAGTTTGGCAAATGCAACAGTGAGTTCTTGGTAAGGCTTGAGCTTGGGATCGCAGGTGTGATATTTGGTGAGCAGCTGGCGGAGAATGAGTTGACTATCACCTATAACTCATAGTTCAGTAATACAAAGAGAATTAGTAGCTTCCAGGCCCACTAGAAGAGCCTCATATTCATCTATGTTGTTGGTAACTAGGAATGCGAGCTGATATGTTTGTGGGATAGTGATACCCTCAGGCGACAGGAGGCAATGCCGATTCCTTTGCCTTGCGAATTCAGAGCTCCATCAAAATGTAACATCCACATGCGATCATCTAATTGGTTGATGAACATCAGTTCCTCATCTGGAAACTCTGACTGGACGGGGTCAAACTTGGGGAGAGGATGATGAGCGAGATGCTTGGCTATGGCATAACCTTTGCCTATTGTCCCCTAATTGGGTGAGTCAGACCTTTATGCTATCAAGCTGCTCATAGTCATCGGTCATGCCTCCCATGAGGTAGTCGACACGGCCGTGGAGGTCATGTGTTTTGGTGGTGGGTTTCCCTTGGGGGTTTAGACTCATGGAGAGGGCCGATGGGTAGGGTCGGTATGAGGCGGCCATGCTAGTACTGGGAGACTCTAAGTGCATATGCGCACCCTAGGACCAACTTGTAGAGACAAGTTGAGAACTTGCTCTGATACCACTTGATGTGGCATCACCTTAGAGGTGAAATACACTAGACCGAGGCACCTTGGACTAAGACCCGCAAGCAAGCAACGTGGCAGTGGACTCACTCTTGTGGACCAACTCGTGTAGCGCTCACGGTTGCTCGTAGGCAAACTAGCGATGGTGGGAAGGGTCTGAGGTGGGGCCTTGACGTTCTGGGCATAT
This sequence comes from Amorphophallus titanum, assembly GCA_024336825.1. Classification (NCBI taxonomy): domain Eukaryota; kingdom Viridiplantae; phylum Streptophyta; class Magnoliopsida; order Alismatales; family Araceae; genus Amorphophallus; species Amorphophallus titanum. Next base: position 20,752 of record JANBPO010004647.1, read on the forward strand.
GTCTATCTAGGGATGGACCCCTATGGCCCTGGGACACCAAATTCAGCGGGCCGCCATCACACTGAGGACGTGGGATGTAGGGTCTCTCTCAAAACTCACCCTGCAGTGGTCACTCGATCGATTGGCCTCTTGGACTAGGCACTCCCTCACCGCCGACAGATCTAAGAAGTAATACTAATTAAGCAAGGAGTGCCAACAAAGAGAAGTGACTAGAAGCTCACCTGATTGGAGTGAAGATGCCAATCCCGACTGGAGATGAGGGCGAGCGAGGAAGCATGGGCTTACCCACACGTCGCGCTGATGAAGCTTCGAAAGGCGTCCTACTAGTACAACCACTACGGCCTTGTAGAGGGGTTGGAATGACGGTGGGGGAAATTATATTACATACAAACACTACCTCCCGCAGGGAGGGACTTTAAGGGGGCCAGGCGAGGGTGGGGGAAACCAAACTAAAGCTGAATTGCCGAACTGTGCTGGTTCTGGCCACTTTTGGAACAGCAGGATAGGAAGTCGATGACGGAGCCGCCACAAACTCCACTGACTTCTGGTGATGACAGAATCAGTGCCAAAACGTCCTGGGTTGGCCCAGGAAGATGCCCAAATTTCTAGAGATTATTTTGATGCCGACGGTCACCGAGGCGGGGCCGGGACCAGGGCTGGTCAGACCTGGCTCTGGCTGTCCCAGAACTACTGATGCTGGAGGAGATGGACGTCAGGAGCACTCCCAGGGTCCAATGAGGGCGTAACTAGAGCCGTTGCGATCGTGGATGAGTCTTCTCTGATCAAAGATCAACGAGGTCACCGGAGGAGGTCAGAGCAGAGCGCGAGAACCAGAATGGTGGGAAGTGGTCGAATCTATTTCAGGAGGGACTGACCTGCGCACTCTGGGGAGACAATTAGGAACTCTGTGCTCCGGGGTCCAAACGGTTGCTGCTACGGCATCACCGCGAGCACCTTGCAGGGGGCGGGGGGAAGAGAGAGAGAGCAGAGCAGGGACCCCACATTTAAGGGGTATTTTCATCTTTTTCACTCAGATGGAATATTCCAAAGGATATTCATTTTTTTGACGGACACAAACCACGATGACTTTTTAGTAAGAGGGCGAAGATTGTAGAAGTTTATAGGGAAATAGTTGTAACTCGGGGACTAATCGACAATCGTTAAGTTTATATGAACTAATATACAAAAATCTTTTTTTAAAAAAATGACAAAGATTCCATCTATGGACATTGGACGGGTGAATGCTTGGCCATAGTTGGAATCGGGATCAAATTGCGCTGATCCCTGACCTGATTCTAACTTTTATGCCCTTTAAATATACATGACATCTAGATGCAAACTATCTTTTTCATGGGAAGCATGTGAAGAGGACACAGATTTTTAACGACTTTATACAAGATAACAATGAATGAAATAGAAGATGAACTACAAAAAAGGGCCTAACTATAACAAGTTCGTAAAATATGTTCAGGAAAAAAAATCTACCCATATAACAGAAAAGGCCAGCCTTTCCACATCAGCTCGAAGAGAACAAATATCTGAGAAGAGCAAGATAAGAATCCAAATAAGCTATTGAGATTTCATAATTCTTTTATGCATCCAGATACTATGCTTATATACCATTTTACACGTTTCAGTAAATTGTATGTAATGCCATGATACCTTCTGTCAATGGCTTTGGAAGCATGTCAATCCGGCGATCAACAAGATAAACGGATGTGCCCCGTAGTGACGCTTCTTCATCAAGAGGGGTGCCAGGATAAACAAAATTGGTTACATCAGCAATATCTGATAAATTTGCATCAAGGATTTCCCTTCTAAGAGACATATAATCCTCAGAATTCTTTAATAGAAGCCAGTCAAAAAGACAGAAAAAGGACCTTTATGCCCTTATGCTCCTGTAGATTAATTATGGCAGTGAGCTGATAAAACATGCCACCAATGTGTTAGATACGCAATCATTCATTGTACAGGGACTCTAGTGGATCTGTCCTATGGATGAGTATAACACATCAAGAAATCATACCAGCCAAGCCATGTGCAAAAACAAGTTGCACTATCATGTAACAGATGCATGCTGCCTCCAATTCCTTGCATGATCAAAAAACCAGTTATATCCAATTCTTTATCCAGCCTCCAACAGATTATCATTCTGACTGTTAGGTTTCCTCATTTATTAACACCCAATGTTTTAAAAGCGCCTAGGCGGAGTGAGTCAGCTGCCCCCCTTAGTATCTAGGCAGACTGCCTACGGGGCAAGGCAGGCACCTCAATTCTGAGGTGGTTTTCTTTTACTTTTTTTTTTTTTTTTTCCAGTCAATGCATATTATTTGTTAAGGCCAGAAAGCAAAGTCCGTGCATGTTCTTAGTATTGTTGAAAACATGCACCTGACTCTATGCATGTTTCTAGTCTTGCTGAAATAACAAGTTCGTGCACATTTCGCTCAACTCACTTAAAGTTCGTGCACATTCTTTTGAGTCTTTGCATATACCAGGTCCGAGCACGTCTCAAGTCTGTGTAGGTTTTTGCCTTAGGCAAATTCTGCTCGATGCATTATTGACCTGTGGCAAACAAAGTCTGTGCTAGTTCCACGCTGCAAGTGAAGTCCGTGCTAGTTCCACGCTGCAAGTTAAGTCCGTGCATGTGTTGGTCACATAAGTCTTTGCACGCTTTGCCCCTTGCAATTCTAAAGCCCGTGCATCTTTTTCCATTGGAACGAACCAAAGTCCGTGCATGTTTTAATGCTACTAAACGAACCAAAGTCTGTGCATCTTTTTCTTTTAGACAGAACTAAGTCTGTGCACGATTGTTCTATTGCATACGAAGTCCATGAACTTTCTTTGAACGAAGTCCGTGCACATTCTTTGAGCTAAGTCTGTGCACATTCTTTGAACGAAGTCCGTGCACATTCTTCAATCCAAGTCCGTGTATATCTTTCAAACGAAGTCCGTGCACATTTTTTTATTCTAAACGACAAAGTCTGTGCATATTTGTTGTGCACCATATGAAGTCTGTGCTTTCCATGAAGTTGTGGAAGTTTCTCATACTTACATACATGCAAGTCTATGCATGATTTACTACCACTTATATAATGCACACACAAAGTCTGTGCATTATTTCTAACAATAAACTCAGGTGAATTGTTATGAGTCTGTGCACGTTTGCCTTATGAGCATTTCCAGTCCATGCATAAATATAATCAAACAGTCTATCTGTGCACATTTGGTTTGAGAATATGTTAACTCTATGCATATTTTCACTATTTGTCTAAATCCTTTAGGCTAACATTAAGTCCAACCTTACAGGATATCTACTCGTGTAAGAATGACACCTGGTCCAAGAATGGAGGAGGTGCCAAGATGATGACACGTGGAAAATACTCAAGCTGGGATGTAGCCACGTGGCTTAACTACTCCAGATCTGGATAAAGCTCTTGGGCGGGAATCGTGACTTCCACACGCTCTACTGTTGTGACGACCCGGATCCCGGATCTCGGATATACCCGATAGGACTATCGAGCAGACCCGATATCGCTTGGAACCCGTGAAGCCTCCCAAGAGCTATAAAGCTCTGAAGGGATAAAAGGATTGTCGTGTAGTACATTGAAGCCATAAAGATATAATAGTAAGTAATTAAATTTCATTAGATCGGTTTGCTAAAGTAGTAGAAATAAAATTACTTTTTAATTAACGAGCGTTGCTCTTCCCTACGTCAAGCGACGTGCTGAGGTAAGAGTACGTGGGACCACTTACTCTCTTATAGACAGAGCATTCTCTCTCCCGGGCGGTGTTGGCTCACATGTATTGTGGGCTCACTCAGATGAGCCTGGGCGGCAGTGCCATGGGGAGTCTCTACCTTCTGCAGATGTGGATGGAGATCCACTTCAGCTGTGACTTTGATAACGCGGCAACTACTACTTCCCAGATTTTCGAGAAGAGCACAATCTACCCGACGAGGGCTCTCTTTGGTCCTAAGGATCAAGTGGTATGCAAGACAGCGCTGCTGAAGACCAGAGATGATTGGCATGACTATTTGAACTTCCTACCTGAGGATGAGTTTGTGTTCGTGCCAATGATGTATCGACATGAAGAATTCAAGGTGCAAGGATCATCAGAGCAGGAGTTGTGGCTAGCGAGGGCTGAGGATTTAGTTCTAGACCAGGCACACCGTTGTCATCGCCAGGTGGGACTACCCAGACGGGTCCCATGGGCTGCTTCCAAGGGAGAATTGATCACAAGGCACCTTCTGGGAACTGATGCGGATAGATGGCGGCTCCAGAAGATCGGGTGATGTGACACCACCTTCGGGGTGGCAGCCACTCGACCGATGCACCTTGGACCTACAATCACAAGCAAGCAACTTTGATGGCGGACTCACGCGGGCAAGATCACTCGCGTAGCACACACTAGTGCCCGTGGGTAACTCGGCGATCGTGGAGAGGGTCTGGGACGGGACCTCACTGTTCTGGGGCTCGGCTAGCTTGAGGTTGAACCCCTAAGGGTCTGGGATGCCCAATTTGACGGGCAGCCAGCACACCAAGGGTGTGGGATGAAGGGTCTCTCTCACAACTCACCCCGCAGTGGTCACTTGATCGATTGACCTTTTGGACCGGACACTCCCTCACCACCGATGGAGCTAGGATGCAATACTAAATAAGCAAGGAATGCCAACAAAGAAGAGTGACCAGAGGCTCACCGGATCGGCGTGAGGACACCGATCCTGGCCGAAGATGAGGGTGAGCGATGAGGCGAGGGGACACACCCGCTCGTCGTGTCGGTGTAGCTTTGACCTGAGAATTTAGAATAGTACACCACTACACCTCTTGCAGGAGGGGGATATCAGGGTGGGGTTTAACTTGAATTACACTCAAAACTACCTCCACACAGGGAGGTGCTTTAAGCTGGCTAGGCGGGGTGGGGAAAACTAAGTTAGAAATGCCGAATGAAGAAGATGTCGATTCTGCCAGCCCTCAGGAACATGGGACAGACTGTCACTGTCGACGCCGCTGCGGACTCTCCCGAACTCCTTCTGCGACGAAACTAGTGGCAAAATCTCCTGGGTTGGCCTGGGAGGAACTCACTCAAAAACTCACTTTTCAAAACATAAGATTTTTCCAACTTACTTAAAATGTAATCTTTCTTCCCTGTGGGATCGACCCGTTATTCACCACTTTACTCGTATTTTCAAATCTATTTAAGTGAGTGAGTGCGGTTATATAAATTTTAAAATTATGTGTAGCACGGTATTTTTAAATGACGAGTGCCGAGCGCATCAGAGCCAAAAACGTGGGGGAGATCGTGCTAGATGTGGGAGGAATCGTGCTTAGGAACTGAACCACGTTCTCTGACCGGGTAAAACTAGGAAGACGGCCAAGGGGTTGGCCTTCTAAAAGGAGTGGGAGCCAAACATGTGGCCACCAGCTGTGGAGGGCAGCCATCACCCTAGTCACCCAGGAATGAGGGTGGCCACTACTATGGCCGCCCAAACCCTGGAACTTGGGCCCCTCCAATGAGCGAGGCCCAATAACAAAAGGTGTTATGGGCTGGGCTTTAAAACAAGGGACATTGATAAATCGAGTGCAACGGCTATGCGTCAGTCACATGAAGGTCCACTAGGGGTCTGTAGGATGTCCGAAATTAGGCGTCTACATTCACGACAAACGGGCACTAGCCCATAGATGCAGTTGTTAAAACCCAAAATTTTTGCCATCTACAATGGCAGGCTTCGCATCAGGCAAATAGAAAAGAATGAAGATGAAAAAGAAAGAAGAAGAAAAAGAAAAAATTTAGAGGTGTCGTGTCCGCGCTTTCACCTGGCACGTCTTACCAACACCCTCGTCAAAGCTCCAACTGGCCGTCCCGACACCAACAGAGAAGTAGAAAAAGAATAAGAAAAGAAGAAGAGGAAGAAGAAGATGAAGATGAAGAAGAGAGGTGGGAGTCCTGTGCGGTACCCCTACTCGAGTCTTTGCTAACGCTAAAAAGTTAAACACCATAATATACCACGCTATGACATAAATTATGGGAAGTCAAGGTGTTCCTAAGGTCTGCTACTGCGGACTCAACTATAAGAACCAGATAGCAAAGAAACAGAAGAAGAGGCTAGAACGGTCGACTTTCAATACTAGAGATGATGGTACTATATCGTAAATATGACACCACGTCATTCTAAATTTATGTCCTAACTGACAAATTAAACTCAAAATTAAAAAGGCCCAGGCACCCCTAAAAAGATACTGTTGGGTTTGTTGTGCCCCCTCTTTGTCTTTTATGATGGTTTTGATGATAACAAGATACACTACCAGAAAATGCGAGATTTCAGATGGCCCTTTTCCATCTGAAATCCGTCTGAAATTCCGTGGGAAGACACTTTTGTAACGGATTTTAGACGGCTTTCAGACGGAACTCGGCTGTCACATATTCTTGGTTATAAATTTCAGGCAGTTAAAATATCAGAATGGTCACATACCGGGATATGTGCCATGTACTTAAAGAAAATGACTCTATAGATGAGAAAGAATGTGTATCGGTGAGAATCCACATAAAACTCCATCATTACAAAAGTTTTAACCCCTTTCTTGAAATAAAGGGTGGCTTTGTTTTGCAGTCGACTGTTCTGCTGCTCTTACAAAAAATCTTGAGTATTAATTTATGTTGTTTGTATTCCTGATTTGATTTAATTTGGCATCTAACAAGCTGTAGATCTAAGATCCACTACCATATTGCTAAATGACTAATCCATTGCCCTTGTGAACTCCATAAACATTCTCCTCGTTTTCTCGCCTGATTGTGATTTGATTTGGTTTTTGGCAAAACTTGGCCTTAAAATGCTTTAGCAGTCGCATGGTCACTGTAATCCATCTATTTATTCAGTGGAACTGTCTAGACGACCATAGTTCTTTTCCATTTTTTGATTGGTTTCTAAATATTTGAAACTCACAATCTTTAAATACTTTGACATATTGTAGATGGATGAAGTTTTAGCCTCTGTCGCAGAAACGATAAAGAACTTTGCTGTGATATACCTTGTTGACATCACTGAAGTCCCTGACTTCAATACGATGTATGAGCTGTATGATCCATCCACTGTGATGTTTTTCTTTCGCAACAAGCATATCATGATTGATCTTGGCACGGGGAACAACAATAAGATCAACTGGGCTCTGAAAGATAAACAGGAGTTCATTGACATAGTTGAGACTGTCTACAGAGGTGCCAGGAAAGGCCGTGGTCTGGTCATTGCTCCCAAGGATTATTCCACCAAGTACCGCTACTGAGAATATTGGTTCTCAGATGTTCCTGAAGATCAGTGCTGGCAGCAGGAAATATATGTTCTCCATTGAACCTTTTGATTGAGAAACATTCTGAAGCATGATCTTCGTTTGTCATAAGCAATACATGATTGTCTCTTAACTCTGGATGAAGTTGGCGTCTCTTTTATCGTCGTGTGACCGCTCGCATCTTAACACTGAGCGGTGGAGGGTATTATTTGTTATTGTAGATTGTATTCTAGGATGTGAGCGCGCCATTCCTGGAAGTGTCTGGTATTCACATGTTGTGTCCGGACAAAAAGAAAATATTCTAGCGAAAGGATAAGGAGAATATTTTGAAGGGCATTGTACACCTTTCTGCATTCTTCCGTGGTGATCTCTTCCTCCTCATCCGCGTCGCTTTCTTTTCCTTTCCATATATCTCAGCTTCTCTCCCCGTATTGGAAACGTAAATGGGTTCGGTTATTGGGTTAGGTTATTGTTCACCCGTTTTGTCATTTACGAAAGGCCCCCCCACAAGGCCAGCCATGGCTGGCAACGCACAGCCCCAACCAGGGAGGAAGAGGGCGCTATGCTTGGATATGTTTTCCTCGGGTCTTAATCTCGAAACCTCTCTCTGTTTCCCCTTTTTGGCATCAGATATATATTAATGATGCTCATGCGAGCCACACCTCAATTACGGGAACCTTCCCTAATATGTTCGCGACTTGACTTCGCACCGGGCCGATAAACTGGCTGATTCCCGACCACTCCAACCGTGATTTAACTGAACATTTCCTTTTCTCTAAACAATAAATTTGCCTTATCCCAGCATGCATATGCTCCGATTTTCCCCCGATGATGGTGACTTTTTCAAATTGGGCATTCGTCCGAGCATTGAACGGTCGATATGCGACCAATATAATTTTGTGTACTCTCCTGACTCCTCATATGGGGAATTTTTACGCTTTCTAACACATGTTGCACATAACTAATTTCTCCGGCCATGATGCCCCATTTCTCAGTGACTAATCAAAAGTTTTCTCCTCTCTGAGGGGATATAATTAACGTTGTGACCTTTATGGCACGGCGGGTCTCCAATCCTGACCCGATACCTATAATCGTCTAGTTAGTTGGACGGAGCACACATTGGGCTTTAGACCACTCTAGTCTCGAAGCCCAAACACATTGTCACATACGTCATTGGCACGCCGTCGCACGATAAAACCAATAAACGATACCACGATATCTTATCATAATTTTAGTGCGTCCAACAAGTTGGCACGCCCGGAGGGATTGGACAACCTTTCATCTCTTCGCCGAGATTTGGGGCTTTGTGGCCTCTTTCTAAGATTCTGACATTCTCAATTTCAAATTGCAGGGACAACGAACTCCGAGCACCTTCAATGGTCTCGAAGGCCCAGATAGAGGTCGATGCATATTCTGCCAGCATAAGACAAAGGTCGGTGTACGTTGTGCCAGCACAAGCCAGTGTCTGTGCACATGTGAACTCCAAGGTCAGTGCATGTTCTGCCTTCAACATTGTAAGGTCAGTGCACATATACAATATAAACTACAAAGTCTGTGCACATGTGAGCCCTAAGATTGATGCATGTTTTGCCTTCAACTCTACAAGGTCTGTGCACATGTGAAGAAGCCAACTAACAAGGTTTGAGCATACTCTAAGATAGGGTGGGCACGTGATCACTAAGGTCAACCTATCCTCAGGACAGGTCAACCCCTCTCTAGCCCCTTTTGGCTCATCCTTCCATGCACACTTTGCACTCAGAATGTAATAATATTATAAAAATATGATAAGTAAAAAAAGAATAATATATGTGATAAAATAAATAAATGATATAAAAGAGAATGTAATAATAAAAATAATAAAAATAAAAATGATAAAAATAAAAATAATAAAACATAATAAAAAAGAAAAAAGAAAATAAAATATATAACCAAAGAAACATAACCATAGAGAGGCTGGAGTCGCTCGAGTCGTGCTGCGTGTCTGATATCGGCGACTGGCTCTCGTGTCCTCACCAGGATATAGTCTGCAAATTTTAGTATAAATATATCTTTTTTCCCCATATCTTCCTTCTATCATGTAGGGAGGCATCTATGGCAAGTTTCTGGAGAAACATTTTGACCACAATTGACAAAAGTGTGTCAACCACACACCCTACCATGGGTCATAATATATGATGGGTTCAGCCCTAATTCAGCTGATCTGATTGTGTTTCATCTGGTCTGCTTCGATACACACCCACCACTCCCCAACCTTGAGGTTGAATTGGGTGGATTAGATGGGGATCAGCTGAATCAGCTCCAGATCAGCCAATCTTGAGTCCCCAAGCTGTAGGAAGCCATCCTCCCCCCCCTTGCAGCTAGTAATCACCAAATGAGGACTAGCTCTTCCCACCGCTACCACACTCTCCTCTCATTCTCTCACTATCTCTAACTCTTTCAGTCTCTTCTCACTCTCTCTCCCCTCTCTTTCACCCTCCTATTCTCTTGCAACCTCTTTCCATTCACCAATTATCTCTCACTCTCTCACGTGAGAAATGTTTTGGTCCTTTGCAGATGAAATCAGATATTAGCAACGGGGACAAGTTAAGGAGGTGGAGAACATAGGAGAAAGAAGAAACCATAAAAACTACGGGGATCGATGGGAATGATGTGAGGAGAAACCCCGTACCTTAATGTTTTATCAATTTTAGAGATAAAGGAAGAAGAAGATTGTAGCGCATGGTCTACTTTGCCCTTCAGAAATAAAGGCGACCACCATCACCTCTTCCACTCCAAGTTGGAGTGGGAGAGGCAATGACGGTGCCCACCATATGCAAGGGGGAAGAAATGTAGCCTTCAATCTTCTTCTCAACTCATTTTTAACCCTTCACAATGTTTAGCATGTAAGGTGCTTCTTCACATCACTCCACCCTTATCGTAGCTCATTTAAGCAAATACAGCACCCACTACATGTAAACAGGGAAGAACATTGCCTACAATCTTCATCTCATCTCTTTAACTCTTCACAAGGTTAGGGTCTTTAACTCTTCACAAGGTTAGGGTGTAAGGTCTTTCTTCACATTGTTCCCCAATCCAACCTTATTGTATATTCTTTCCCTTATTTCTCCTCTGTTGCTTATTTTAATCTTCTTTGACTTGTGTCCTTTGTTAGGACTTGGGACTTACTTTTTTTCCAACTATCGGATGTTGGTTATCGTGCAACCCTATAATGAGATGCAAGTATACAAACCTCATTCAACAAACATTTCATCATTTTATTTTTCTTTGGCTTTTCATGCTCAATCTGAATATTCCTTGTTTAGGATATTTTTCTAGTTTTAATAAAATCTAATTAAATCATACCATGTTGTACATTTTTAAATGCTCTTTCTTTTCATATATATTTGCCCAATTTTCATGTCATATATACATCGCAATCATGTTTTTACTAGAGGCATGTCAAGACTCACCGACATTCTGGGCTCAGAACCAGACAGTGGTCGTTCCAGAGACCATAACTTGATAGCGACAGTCATCCGATAGACTGCGACTGACTGCCCTTCCAAAAAAAATATTTTATTAAAAGTAGTCCTTCCATGACCACCTCATCCATAAAGCAGCCGTCACAAGACCGCTATGTTCCCCGTCTAGTAGAGGATTTCTGTCACTTTCCTGAAATTTTTGGCTTGTTGTCCATGGTTTCTCTTACATGTTCTGTGACTATTGCGTCACATAAACACACTGATAACTAGGGAAATTGAAACAGTAGCATAAATTTTGATTATCTCCATGATTATTCCTCATTGATTATCATTCTATGTCATCTTGTAATCAAAAGAAAAATGGGTAGTATAACATGTTGTCATCTTGTGATTCATAACTTACTGGTATTCATTCATTCCATTATTAGGATTGTTTGAAGGTCACGCCACTCCGGTGGTGGTGACCTACCGTTGACTCCTATTTTTCTCATTTTTACACCTTCAATCTTGTGATAGTTGGGACTTTCCGTCGGATATTCTTTCCGTCGAACTAGGACCGCTATTACAAGGCCTCAGTAAGTCCCCGCGAGCCCGTGATTCCCACTAGGATGCCGGGCAGGTTGTACCATGGAAGCTTGAACCCACCGACTTGACCGATTCTCATGTTTGGGCAGTCTGAGTTCATGACTGTTCTGCTTGTCTCGATCAGAATGCGGCCCTATCTGGACCGCTACCTTGAGGTAGCGGCCACAGCCTGACCGCCTCCTGCTCTGGCCTATGTGCCAGTTTACCAAGTCGACCCAGCCCTGTTCAGGTCAACATATGGCCTCTCAATTGACCCGAGTTACGTGGGCTGCCCATGGTTCGGTCCAGCCATGCCTCAAGCTGATTAAGAACCCGACTAAGTCAACTGAATTCATCTCTGACCTGACTTGACCTGGTAGCGGTCATCTCTGAACCGCCACCTTCAAATAGTGGCCCCCGATAGACCTCTATCTCCTTCTTGCCTCATTGTGCGTCGACCCGTTCATCCATCGAGTCGACGCAGGCCTTACGACTATCCACCTGATAGCGGTCCAGTCGAAACCGCCATATGCTTATAGCGGTCCTGGTATGACCGCAACCTACTTCCAAATTTGGTTTTCCACAGTTCTTGTGTGATGTAGTAGCCGAATCAATAGTAGCCTTCAGGCTATGTTCTAGTCCTATTCATGACATCCTTAGTGAATCTTGACTTCTCAGTATCAAAATTTTCTTATCTTCCCTTTTTCAGAGGTTGTGTTTGCTTGTGTAAACTTTATTGACCTGGATTTTCTTCTATAGGGCATTTTGGGTACACAGTTGTAATTTCCTTTCTGGGGAAGGGAGGCTCCTATTATTGTAGCAGTTTCCACAAGATGGTAAACAATGAGATGGAGAATCGAATTTGAGGTTGTTAAGATTTTTTAGAGTAGAGGAATGTGTTCCCCACTTCCAATTATAGCTTATGATTGAAATAGATTTCCATGATTGATTCTAATATGGATATTCCATCCTAATCTTTGATGCAAGTGCATTTTTCTGAGTTAGATGTTTTTTTTTTCAGAATTATAATTGAACAATGCATGCTGTTGAAAGGTAAACCTTTAAGGAGAAACATATACAAATCTCATGTGCAACTGTCACCCAAAATATACATGGCTTTGGGCTTATCAATGAGGGGGTGAAATAACTGCTTTTATCATCTTCAGTCGTATGTTGGGTTAGCTCTCTCTCAGATTCCATCAGCACTGTTACAAAACATCAAAGAGGACCCAATGGCACTAGCGCGACAGTTTCAAGATGGACATAGTTGGACCTGCAAGTGATAGCATTATGGTGCTTTTCACAAAGGAGGTTGTTGAGGATTCAGGGCTATCAACTGATTAGCTTATTTGACTGTGAATACAAAACTGACACCAAGTTAACTGTGACTATGGATCAGTTGGTGGTGGAAGGGAACAAAATGAATTTATCCAAAGTAGATGATCAGGAGAGCTTTCTTACAGTCGATGGTTGCAGTCAAGTGTTGTAAAGAAATTTGGGTTGTGGTTTAGAGGGTTTTTGAGGAGGTATGAATAGTGAAAGTAGCTGGCACTTTTCATATTTTGAAGCGGATGAATTTTGAGTAGCAATCAATTGTCTAGATCTGCAAGTATGTCACAATAGCTTATTCTTAGGATAGTCGAGGGCCAAGTGGCTAGACATTTTCATAGTGGAAGGTCCCTTACTTCCCATTTTTCCTCTCCTCTATGTTTGGTGTCGCAATTGATGCATGTGGGATAGAGCCAGGAAACTGTGTTGTCAACTGATTTATGCACATGTATTTAGGGTTTCTCTAAGTAGCCACCTTGTGGATCAAAATTGTCATAACCAAAATGTGAATGGCCTTTATTCATATTCCTTCTACAAAATTCAAGGTACAAAATAGGCATGACCAGCTGGTGCTCTTTTATGTCTTTAACACTGACTATTATAACATGTATTTGAATTTCACTTTTCTTAAGAATTCCATTACATTTTGAAGAAAGTATTCAAAGAAAAAAAGTGTTATGATGCTTTTCTTTATGTTTCTCAGAAAAATGATTTTCTCTTTTGCAATTTTCAGGATGAGTGTCAGTAAGCCCCAATGCCTCCATGATAGATGCTTTAGCTACTAACATATTCTTTCGATCATCTAAGTCCAACCCCAATAGCTTTTAAGCCCCCCTTGATAATCAGGGTAGGTGACCCTGGTCACCGCCCCGCCATCCACCCTGAGGCCCGTGATTCGGATCACATCTTCCAAAATGGGCATCATGTGCCCCTAGGGTATTAGGAACGCCAGACTCACTGGGTCCCATCTTTCGCGCAATGCTTGGATGAGGGCTAGGTCAAACTTAATTGGCTCGACCCGGAGAAAGGCCCCAAACCCCATCACGTTTAGCCGAGCTTTCTGAAAGTCTGAAAGACTACAATATGAGGCCACCACCAACTCTAATGAAATGTGTGACCTCATCATACTCTGTGCCTACACAAGAAATAAGAAAGGGGTGCATTGTCAGAAGAAAGAGGGAGTATGAGGGAAGAAATGAAAGAGGATCCACTTACAAGCTGCGATTGGGTCCTCTCACTGAGATGCCCTTCAATGTCAGAGATCCTCCTAGAACTATTGCTGGATTTGCTTCTCTTCGAGGAGTGGGAAGATTTACTCTTCATTCCAAAACTTAAGAAATCTTCACTCCTTCCCTTCCTTAGAGGCTTCTACTCTTCAAGTTGGCTTCCACTGTCCCTGGGGAAAGTGAAAGGGGGGAGTATTTATAGGGTGAGAAAAGCTTTTGTCTCGAGCTTTCACCGTTACCTCTAGCAGTGGTCCTTGTAACATGACACCCTCCTTTCCCTCTCATGTGTCACTTCGCCACTTGTTTGGAGTAAATGATTGGGTGGTGTAACTCGTTGACTCGCCCCCTACGGAATCTAAAGGTTCCTTGTGCTCGTTGTCATGTTGCAAATAATTTTGGAGTACAAATAAAAAAATGGGGGACATTCACATGGAAAAAAGGACTAGAGGTCGACGTCGTTGAATTTGGTGGTGGACTCCCTTTGAAAAAAAAAATGGCCACAACGAGACACGATTCCCCATTTCGGGGTGGGGTTTTGTCAAACGCATCACATGGGATAACATAGAAGAGAAGAGGTGTGGAAGGGAAGGAACGCACAAGAGACAAAACAAGTGACAAGAAAATAAATCATTGCATTCATATATAATAAACTGCCATGTACATCATAAGTGAGAGGGTGGGTGTACAAGTAACTCTCTAACTCTAGCCACAGCCCTCCTAATCATCTCTCTCCTCTCTCCTAGGATGAAGATCCTTAGGAGGCCTCATGGAGCTCTGCGAGGCGATGCTCGTCTCACCCTGTAGCGCCCGCTCAACCTCGGTGGCACAGCTGTAATGCCCAACAAATTTATAATTTAATATTTTATTTGTTGAATTAAAAAAGAGATCAATGTCTTGATTTTTTTCTCAAATTGGGTCAGCACTATATTGAAAAAAATCTGAACTGCTCTAGGCACTCCCTCTCTCGACCTCAAGAGATACATCCAAGTACACAAGGAAAAATCGTCAATAAAAGTGATGAAGTAGCGATAACTACCCACAGAACACATAGGTGAGGGACCCCAAACATCAGAATGGACCAAATCAAAAGGAGCACTGCTCTTTCTTATGGAAGTTGAAAATTGGGATCTACAATGTTTTGGCAATCGGTAAACAGGACAGTGAAATGACTTTGGTTTAATAGACTTAAACAATGTGGGAAATAAAAGTTTCAATGACTTGAAAGAAAGATGTCCCAGATGACAATGCCATAACTTGAGTTGCTGAATTTGACTGGAATTATTGATGGTTTTCTTAGACTGAAGAGCTGTCCTCCCTTTGATGTTCAACTGGTAAAGACCCCTGTCCTCAAGACCACTTCTAATCGTTCGCTTGTTCTTCAAATCATGAAACACACAATGGGTTGGGAAGAAGGTTATGGAACAATTAAGGGCTTTGGGGAGGTTGCTAACAGACAAGAGATTTATCAAAAGGGAAAGAACATGTAAGGTAGATGACAAGGAAATGTGATCATCCAGTCTAATGGTTCTTTCGCCCACAATTGTGGCTTGAGTAACATCAGCTACCATCACCTTTTCTTGGTTAGAAGAAAGACAATAGGTAGAGAAGAGACTAGGATTACCAGTCATATGATCAGTAGCTCCAGAATCAATGATCCATGATGTATCTGTTGGTTGAGATGTAGCACTAAGTGCAGCTCCCTCAATATTGAACTTACCTAGGAAAGTGGAAGCAAGAACGGAGGTGTCCAGCTGAGAAAGAATCCTTTGTAGAGTAGCAATATCAATTGAGGATAGGCCCTTTGTGCTAGGTAGTTGAGCATTGGAAGATCCAAAATCCTAAGAAGTCAGGGAAGGTGCTGCATTTCCCTTGGCCTGTTTATTGCCCTTCTTACCGTGGAACTTGAGAGGTTTCTTATCAAGATAGGGGTCTCAACAGTCATCCACAAAGTGGTTAGCTCTGCCGCAGTGACTACACTTCCTGCTGGCTTTCCCATCACCATCTTGACTATTACCACTACCCTTCTTAGACTTAGAAGCATTGCTGGTCAGAGCAGAATGGTCATGAAGAACATGCTCACTTGCTATTTGAATGTCCACCGGCATAGCTTCTCTCCGATTCTCTTCAACCAGACCCTTTGATATATCTCATCTAGAGATAGAGCACTAGTTTCATTGGGAATCTCTCCCCTGAGCTGTTCCCACTCCGGGTTTAAACCACCTAGGAACTTCAGAACTCTCCCCTTCTGAATGAACTTCAAGTGCCTTTTGTAATCAGCCGAGGTATCCCATTTATCAGTATCATAGTAATGGAGTTCATCCCACAGTGTTTGTAGGGTAGTGAACTAATCTGTAACAGAAAGTTTACCTTGCTTTGCTCCATACAGAACAACATTCTTTTTTTCTCCATACATCTTTTCTAAGAGCACCCACATGTCTCTAACTGTCTCCTTTCGCATAATCTGTTTCCTCTGAGCATCTTCAACGGAGTTGACTAACCAAGTCATCACAACACTATTTTGTTCAACCCAGTCTCCAAACTCAGCACTATCCTCATCTGGTTTCTCAATTTTACCATTGATATAACCAGACTTCCGCTTCGCTCCAAGGTACATCTTGGCTACTGCTGACCATTCAACATAATTGTGTTTGTTCAACTTGACTGGAGTAATCTGTAGAGCATGGTGTTCATGACCCGACACAGGGCCAGACACGGATACCCTTTTTCTTACAGAAACCTCTTCAGCATCTGTGGATGTGGACTTGGAGATCGACATGGATTGCTGTTTGGCCATGAGAATCTCCCCCTCTTCTTGATCCAGAAAACTGTGAACCTGAAAAACCTAGGTGATAGGTAGCGGTTGTCTCCAGAAGGGCAGGGTTCCGTAGCTCAACAGAAAGATGAAAAAGATGGAGGGGAAGGGTGCGATCCCTGCTAAACAGAGAGAAGAAAGGGCCGCAGATCTTTCCAAGGCCAGAAAGGGTTGTCCGATAAAGATACCTCCAGGAGATGACCACCGTCGGCTTGTGCTAGTGAGAAACCCTAGGGCGGAACACCAAGGACCTCAACGGTGTTGTTTCTGCCCCTGTTTCAGATCTCCTATGTCTCTGATACCATGTTACAACCAGGATGCAGGAGAACAAAGGGAAGAAGAAGAGAAGAAGGCACTGAAAGAACCAAACCAGAGGTGCGGTGGTTTCAGAGAGAATTAATCTCTTCTCTAGCCGCCACCCACCTATATATATATATTAAGCTTAGGGCAATTGCCATCTTACAAATCATGACAAAAATGTCCTTGGCTAATGACTACCCAGGGCGCACACCTAATAGACCAGAAATAACAAACAATAAGAGGGTGACCAAACTACCCTTCGCCTTCTTTACAGTTCCCCTCAAGCTGAGCATAGATATCTAACATGCTTAGCTTGCTTAGCATTTTTCTGAAATCATCTCTTGACAAACTCTTAATAAGTACATCAACAACTTGATCAGCAGACTGGACATAGGGAAAGCACAACTCTCTAGAGTCCAACTTCTCCAGATGAAGTGCCTATCCAACTCTGTGTTTCGTACGATCATGTTGAACAGGATTGTTAGCAATGATGATTGCTGCCTTGTTGTCACAGTAGAGCTTCATAGGAAGCACTGTCTTAACTCCAATGTCTGCTAGAAGAATCTTCAACCACAACTCTGCTATGGCTTGTGCCATGGCTCTGCATTCAGCCTCTGCACGTGACCTTGCACAAACAGATTGTTTTTTACTCCTCCAAGTAACAAGGTTTCCACCCAAATAAATACAATACCTAGATGTTGACCTCCTATCATGTTGTGATCCAGCCCACCAAACACACCTGACCTTTCTTGCTAAATAACAGACCTTTTCTTGGACATGTTTTGATATATCTCAAGATCTGGTCAACGGCTTGCATGTGCTTAGTTCTCGGAGCATGCATGAATTGGCTGACCACATTGGTTGCATATGTAATATCTAGCCTGGTCATGGATAGGTATGTAAGTTTTCCAACCATTTTTTGATACCTGCCTTTTTCAACCTCTGAGAGACCTTCTCCATCAAGAATACTTAACTTGTGGTTCATTTCAATTGGAGTATCAACGGGTCTACTTCCCATTTTTCTAGTCTCTTTCAGCAAATCAAGGGTATACTTCTGTTGGTCACGGAATATTTTTTTAGAAGAAAAATATGGGAAGATTGCACATAGAGGGGCTGTATAAATAGCCTGTGCAAGGTTTATTCCGTTGGTGCGCATCGTATCAGACGATTTGGGTTCGAGTGTTAGATCTTTTTCCACTGATCGCAATCATTGTTGATTTACATTGGCCTAACGTACGAACACCTTTGTTTAACTGTTAAAGAATCTTAAAGTCCTCTATAAGGGTCCTGATACCAAGGGACGACTTGCTTGCACGGCTCATAGTTCCCACTCACCATCGAAGAAATACTAATAAAATTAGGGTTTCATCAAAGTCCGCTACGTTGGGCAAGAAACCTTGTAATTTGAAGATATGGCTGCCGTTTCGCAGAAGTCATAGGCACTTTTGAAGTGTTGGGAGGTTCCCTGGACTCCGGGGATATTTTGATACTTTGAGGATTACCATATTCTCTGCCTGATGTCCACTCTTACTAATGTTATCCCATAGTTATGTACATGGTAATCTAGAATGAATTGACCAATTTTATGATGATAGACATGGATAGTGAGAGCACCATGATATGAACAAATAGAATATGCAGGAAATACATCTGATTACAATTAACCATTAGAATGAGCAAATTTAACATATGGCATACAATGGTAAGGGTTATATTGCGATTAACTATACACAAGTATGGTGGCTCATAAATCATAACAGGAGTAAAATAAGTAGAAACATTGTAACAGAACCAATGGTTGAATAAATGAGACAGAAACATCTATAACAAATTCATATATGACAGAATCATATAGGGCAGAATCATATGACCTAGACACAGTGCCCAAACCATCACTAGAATGTCAGAACAGAGACAGATACTTAGTCACCTAGGTAATAGTGATGAGCATTGGTTACTATACAGAACCGGAGGAAATTCTCCCCACCTTAACCAGTGGAACTTGTCCACCTCCAGGATTTCACCTCGTGCCCTCAAGGTCAGAACAGAGTGAGCCTCCCCACAGGGGTATTTCTATAGCTTGGCTCCAGAACTTTTTATGGCAGTGGTGTCAATATAGCCCATATAATCTACACACACACACACACACACACATATATATATATATATACATACATATGCCAAAAATCATACATCACAGTGTATTCTTTTCACAATCTGTACTTCAACTACACTTTTCAACACTTCTCAGTTATTGTCAAGATATCTTAATTTCTGAAGGTTTCAGAAACATACATTACAATAGGTTTCAAGTTTCTGAAAAAAAACTTTATTTCTATGTTACATATGCGTAGAAAATAATTTGTAATTGCAAGTACAGAATTTTTGTGAACATGAAAATTTTGCAATGAGTTACCAACTTGGTTCTTTGTCATTTTCTAATTTTTCAGATTTTTCTGAATCAAAATGGCCTTTCAAAAATCTCTTTTTTCTAGTTTTTGGAAAAATGGAACAGAATAGCATATGCAGGGCATAAGTTGACTTCTATAGGGCCAGAAGTCAACTTATGTCTACACCCAGAACCTGAACTGGGTAGGACACATAGGCTAAGTCGACTTCTACAGGGCTAGAAGTCGACTTAGGCCTACATCTAGAACTGGACAGGGCAGGGCACATAGGTAGAAGTCGACTTCTGCAGGGCCAGAAGTCGACTTGAGCCTGCACCCAGAACGTAATACAGTGTGTCCAGAAAACAACATCGACCTACACCTCCACGCCATCATCCGAATACCCAGAAATCAAATCGAATCTTCATCAAAGAAGAAACAACATATTTCACATCAACCATGATTCAAAAACCCAGTTTTCAAGTCGATTTCAATCCTGGCCGAAACCGGTACTGCCATCCTTGCCTCCCTCCCTCCTTCGTCTCATTTCCCCTCTCATCACCTCCCTCACCCCCCCCTGCCTTTTTTTCTATGATTTCCCTCCCTTTGCCTCCCTCGCCATGCTGATCAACCATCTCTTATGGACGTTAATGAAAACCCCCTGAGGTCCCTATCTAGTCCCACAAAGGACACCCCCAACTTGTCCGCCAACTCCCTCACTTGTGACTCCATCAGTCTCTCCCCCACCCCCTTCAGCTCCCTCACCTCCTCCCTTCCCAGCCTTCCCCCTCTCTCCAACTTCCTCTCCCTTCAAGCTACCCACCTCTGACTCCGTTGCAGCTCCCAATGTTGACGAACATTCTCATAATCCTCAGGTGGGAGCAGGTCTTCTACCGTTGTCCTCTCTTCATCCTACAACATGGAGAATCCCACGAAGCCTGTCGGAGCGTCCGAGTCGAAGCCCCAATGGACCTTGGCCAGTTCCAATCTGCCATGCAATCATCCAGCCACCTCCGACAGGAAGCCTTCGGGTGCTCAATGCATTGGTAGCCGCAGACCTCCTGAGCTATCGTGGATTAATCCCACCGGTAGAAGGGACCGATCTGGAAGCATGGGCAAACCCACCGAGCAAGACGGTGCAGAAGAAAGGTGGCGCTCATCGAAGGTAATCGCATCCTATTCCGTACAGGTTGCCAACCTTGGCCTCCTTGCAGAATTCCTCTCGCTCCCCTATTGCTCCGTCTCCATGGGGCCCGCTCGGAGACACTGCCCCAAGGTATTTATTGTCGCGTGTCTTCTACCATGGCTCTCAAGGGTCTCATAAGGAAGGGCCTGGTGTGCTACAGCCAACGAGCCCACCGATCCACTAATCATTCCCTGACTTGGTGATCATTGGTGACAGGTGGGGAGGCCACTTAGGCCGTCAACGAGCAGTGGTTCAGATAGGGTGGTTCCAAGACTCAGCGAGGGCGCAGGAGACGAGCCGAGAGATGTCAGGCGGGGGAGAAATTTGGTTCTCCCCGACCAATTATGTCTGTGACCCCCGGATTCGGGTAAATCACGAGGGTATGAGTATACTTTGGATTCCCTATACAGTGTCTTCCCAGATGATGAATGGGTTCGAGTCTATAAGTCTTCCCTCTCCAGCACTCGTGCCTCCGGATCTGGTATTGGCATGGCCTGGTACATCTCCTACCCATTAAAGGGCCCAGACCCTCTAAGAATACCCGGGTAATTCGAATTTGAATTCAAAATAGCCCGAGCTTGTTTCCCCTTGTGCCCATACACTTCGACTTCCTCCCACTCGGCGCCCACTACTCCACCTACCGCAGAGTAACTCGCAAAGGGAAGATTACTCCGACGGTTAGTTAATGAACAGTATATTCAGGCCTCATCTAGACCAATTTGTTGTGATCTTTATTGATGATATATTGATTTATTCAAAGACCGAGGAAGATCACGAAGAGCATTTAAGGGCTGCATTACAAATATTAAGTAAAAATCAACTCTATGCCAAGCTTAGCAAGTGTGATTTCTGGCTCGAGGAAGTATCTTTCTTAGAGCACGTGATTTGAAAGAACGACATATCTGTGGACCCATCAAAAGTCGAGGCTGTGAAGAATTGGGAAAGATCGACCAATGCAACTAAGATACGAAGTTTCTTGGGTCTAGCTGGTTATTACCGGTAATTTATAAAGGACTTCTCCAATATTGTTGTCCCTCTTACTAGGCTGACGCGCAAGGAGATTCCTTATAAGTGGAATGAAGATTGTGAGAGAAGCTTTCAAGCCTTGAAGGATCATTTGACAACTGCTCCAATTTTGGCATTACCAGTAGAAGGAGAGAAATTTGAGGTTTATACCGATGCGTCTGGCATTAGCCTCGGATGTGTGTTAATGCAACAAGGGAAAGTCATTGCTTACTCTTCCCAACAATTGAAGAAGCATGAGGAGAACTACCCGGTGCACAATTTAGATTTGGCCGCGGTAGTATTTGCTTTAAAGATCTGGAGACATTATCTCTATGGAGAGCAATTCACCATGTACTCCGATCATAAGAGTCTCAAATACTTATTCTCACAAAAGGAATTGAATATGAGACAAAGACGTTGGTTAGAATATCTCAAGAATTACGACTTTACTATACAATACCATCCTGGAAAGGGTAATCCTATAGTCGATGCCCTTAGTCGAAAGCCGAGAGTATTATTGGCCAACTGTATGATCCAAGAATGGAAGATGCTGGAACAATTCTCCAAACTTGATATAAACATGGACAAGGAGAAAGGGTGTATTATTCTATCACACATAAGGATACAACCAGATTAATTCTCTGAGATCAAAAGGCTGCAGGATGAAGACCTAGCGCTAGTGGAGCTTAAATTAAGCTAGCAGAGTGACTAGATTTCAGGCTGGCAATTGACGGAAGACTATTATTTCATGAAAGAACATGTCTGTCGGACTGTCTAGAATTGAATAATAAGATCTTTGAAGAAGCTCACTGATCAAGGTACACTATACACCCTGGAGCTACGAAGATCTTTTGGTGGCCCAACATGAGAATGGAGGTAGCGAACTTTGTGTCGTGTTGTCTCACATGCCAACAAGTAAAGACAGAACACCAAAAGCTCGCTGGTAAACTGCACCCTCTTGACATTCCCAAGTGGAAGCAGGAAGATGTCAGAATTGACTTCATCATGGGTTTGCCTAAGTCAAAGGGCGGACATGATGGAATATGAGTTATTATAGTCTTACCTTGATGTTGCTATCATGAAACTATTGTTTGAACTGGTTACATTATTGGCCGAACTTTATTATTTCTCGTGGATGTAGCTTAATTGATTTATAATGTGAAGATGCAGAGTGAGCATGGATGGTGTCCAAGGACTCGACGCTCGCCCCCTCGGTGGATGGCCAAAAACATACTATAAATCATGGGGTATGATGAACACTGGCGTCGCATTGTGCCGAGAGTGCTTTTTTTATAAACGAGTAAAATCTATGAATCTCATGATTGATATTATATGCTTGCTAGTACATTCTTGTTATATGACTTTCTAGTGCATAGACTTTATGGCTATGAAAGGTCCATTTTCATTACATTCTAGTACATTCTTGTTAATGAAAGGCCACGTTATATTCTTACTTGATCATGTTCTCATTCTACATGGACATTCATATCTGTAACACCCCACCTTAGAATCCGGTTCCAACTCTCTTCGGATTTGAGGGAGATGCCGTAGTGGGAACACCCAACAAAATAGAAAATCAGTTGAGAGATCACATAAATAAAGAGAACAATTGACAGCGGAAGAAAATTCTCATTTCCATCAGTTAACTCACATCCTCAAAGTCACAATAGTCCAATGCTAATAATACATAAAAGTTCTTTACAATAGTCCATTATTACAAAATTTAAATCTTCTAACAACAATCACCTCAATCGAAAAGAAAAAGATTTCTAAAGATTACACCAAATCCTCTCGATCGGAGTCACTACATGCTAATTTCTCGTCCTCACCGAGGGAATCACTTGAAAATGGTTATAAAGCATGAGTCTATGAATAGACCCAACAAGTTATTAAGTTCAATATTATCCTTTTGTCCATGCCTAACATACTTCGAAGATATCTAATTTACAAGATAGAAAGCAGGTCCGTAATAGAAACAAGCTTTTATATGACCATAACTTTGTTTTGGAAGCTCACATGGCTGCTCAGATTTTCAGATAACAAAATAGAAATTTTCAGAAATGCATATGACTGAACAAATTTCAAAAAATAGAATTTCAGACATCATATGGCTTTACAGATTTCAGATATAGGGACAGAATTTCAGATAACATATGGCCCAGACACAATGCCCAAACCACCATTAGAAGGTCAGACAGACAGATACTCAATCACCTAGGTAATGGTGACAAGTCTCAGTTATTGCATAGAATTGGAGGAAACTCTTCCCCACCTTAGCCAGTGGAACTTGTCCACCTCTAGGATTTCACCCCCTTGTGTCCGTGGGGTCAAAAACATATTGAGCCCGAACTTCTACAGAAACTTGCACCGACCTTGTATGGAGTTATACAAGATGTGCACAGTCTTCAAATGCTCGCTACAAGATCTGCACCGACCTTAGGAGGGAGCATTCCAGTCCCGCCCCCTTCGGCAGATCACGTGGCAGGAGTTCGTCTCGGCGTTTGAGCGTGCCTTCTATCCGTCTTTCATCAGGACGCAGAGGCTGCGCGAGTTCATGGAGTTGACCCAGGGCGACATGTCAGTGATGTAGGCGCGGTCGGCGCCCAGCAGCAGCTGCGTGAGGTCGTTCGGCTGGTGGCGCTTGTCAAGGATGAGAAGAAGCTGGCCGAGAAGGCGCGGCTTGCTGGGATCACGTGGAAGGACCGCGAGAAGCGGTCTGAGTCGCAGCTGTCGGATGCGCTGCTGAAGAAGTCTCAGATGGGTTACCCGTTCGAGTATCTGCTTGAAGAGGCGGGCAAGTCGCCTACGGAGATTCGTCGGATCATGAAGCTCCGCAAGGCTGAGATGGATGCTGCGCTTGGTCTGGGTGTTCAGGCGGCGGTTCAGGAGGCGATGACTGATGTCGAACCTGAGCCTATTGGCGATGGAGCACCAGAAGCGGCGTAATGAGTTGTCGGAGCGGGTCGCGCGTCGTGCGGCCCGTCTCTGGCGTTCTGTCGAGTCGCAGAACATTGATGCGGGTTGGGATCGGATCGCGCCGGAGCTTGAGCGCGTGGTGACTGCTGGTCAGTTTCAGGCGGCGTCGATGGCGCAACGGTACACGTCTACGGTTTCGGCCGAGTATGGCGTTCCTGTGGCGTCTGGCGCGGTTGTTGCTGCGGCCTTCACGGGCGCGACGCTTGAGGGCCGTGAGGTTGTACCCGAGCTGTATACGGCTGCGACGACGACGAAGCGTCTGATTGGTTCTGGGTCTGGTGTGGGTGCCGCGTTTCAGGCTGGCACTGCGATCATGTCGTTGTTTACGGCGTCGATGGTTCGTGACGCGGGCAACATGGCGGACAAGGTTTCGTCGGTTGGTCGCGGGTTTACGCAGATGGCGCGGGTTCTGTCGCCGGGTGCGTGCTCGAGGTGCGCGATCCTTGCCGGTACTGGCAACTTCACGAAGCATTTCGAACGGCATCCGTCGTGCCGGTGCTCGACGGTGGGTGTTCCCGCGGGTCAGTCGGCACCGGATGGCATCTTCGATTCGGCGGGCGCGTACTTCAATTCGCTTCCAGAGTCGGAGCAAAACCGGATCTTCACAAACTCGGGCGCTGAGGCGATCCGTTTGGGCGCGTCTGAGACTTCGGTGGTGAATGCCCGCCGTGGCATGTATTCGACGCGTCAGCCGGGTTCTCTGGCGGCTCGTGCGACACCGCGAACGCTGATCGGGCCGGATGGGAAACCGTTCACGGCCTACACGACTACTGCGAGGCGCCGTGACTTCGGTACGCCGTTCCGCGTGGATGGTTCCCGGCGCACATCGTCGGTGCGTTTGATGCTTATTTGGTGAACAAATTATGCAAGATTTAGAACTGCATAAAGACTGCAAGGTCTCTAGTTTCATCTCTAATGGATCTTGGTCCCTTCCCGAGCCTGTCTCATCTGAAATGGCAGAGCTATGGAATATTATTTCTACAATTCCAATTGTTTCAAGTAGAAGAGATTCAATTCATTGGAAACATAATCATGGATAGTTCTCCTTATTAGTAGCCAAGACGGGATCTAGAAGGGGGGATGAATAGAGCCTAGAAAACTTTTTGCTCAAATATAATTCACACTAAGTTGAAATGCAACAGAAGCTTAACACAGTAGACTGACCAGACTAGTGATGATCAATTCAATGCACAATGGTAACTAGCGGATAGCACTCTAGTTGAATCAATTCACGCAGGACAGAGCCTAAACACTTAACACTCAACGATATCAACTGCACTGCAGGAAATAACGCAAGCAACGAGATGACATCAAGCTTAGCGAAGCACATAGCAAGTAAGAACCCAATTCAAACACAGTAGAAAAATTGTTCACATAGATATACTATCGAGCGCTTGGCACTATATCAGAATTAGTAATCAACTAGCTCACATGCCAACCTGTGAAGGTGGTAGAAGATAAGGACAATGCGAAAGATAAACCACAAACCACAGGATTTTTAGGTTGTTCGATCTGCCACAAGTAGATCTATGTCCACCCCTCACTCAAACCTGAGTGAGGCTTCCCTTGCAGAAGCAAGACGTAGACTCAGTCTGTAGACAATTGCTGATGATACAACTTGGACTTGAGGGAGACAAATCCCTCAACCTAATCTCACACCTTGTGAGATCAAACCCACTACCACTGGTAGTGACTGGAGAACCAAGTTCTCCCATCTTCTGTAGACACAGAAGGAACCCATGAACAACACCAGTTGCTCACAACCTAGAGGAGCGATCCTCTTTTCCTTTGAAAGCTCATAGGGAAACTGGAGAAGACACTTCTCCCTTCTTCTGATTACTCAGAAGGAAATTGACCCTCATACAGGGTATCGGAAGAACACAAGATGAAAGTAACAAAATAAAATCACAAAAAGAATATACAAAGTAAATGTAGCTCCAAGGGATCAGGACAGTTCTGGATTTGATCCATGAACTGATGAATTAGACAGATTTTCAAACGTAACTTGCAGTTGCACTCTATCTTCACTCACGAACTGAGCTCTCTCACGAAGTCTTTCTTCTCCCTCTCTCAGATCTTCTCACTGGAAAATCCTTACTGTGATCTTCCCAGATTTCTCTCTTTTCATCTTTTCTACTCTTCTCTTCTACACTTTGATGTTCGCTCTCCAATTTATTCTTTACTGTTCGCTCTCCTATTCTTCTCTACTACCTTGAAGACAGATTATAGCGGCGCGACCGTCGCCGGTGTTTCGGCGCCGGCGCCGCGCACGAGGACTTTCGCGATGTGGACGCGCGGCGGCAGTTTCGCGGCGTCGGTCCGGACGCCGGGATAATCGACGCCCTTGCCGCCTTGGCCGACGCGCCCGACGCGCAGCGTGTCCGGCGTTCCGGCGAACGGCGCCTCGCCGAGCTTCGCGAACGCGCCGCCGTCCGGCGCGGCCTCGAAGGTCGCCCGGCCGTTTTCCAGCCGGATGCGCAGCATCGCCGCCTTGTCGCGGTCGAAACGACCGACGACATGCTGCCCGCCGTCCGGCCCGTAATATTCGAATTGCCGCGACTGCGGACGCATCACGAGCGACGCGACCGGTTTGCCGCCGGAAAGGAGCGCGAGCCCCGGGCCCCAGGAATTGGAAGTCTCGTCGTCGCCGACATCGGCGCGCACCTCGAAGGTCCGCGCTCCGTCCGGCAGTTTCCGGTCCGCGAACACGGCGGTGTCCGGCGGCGCCATGATTTCGCCGACCTTGCCCTCGTTCGCATACGAGGCGCGCGGATGCGTTCCGGTCGCGGTCACGCGCCATCCCGTATCCAAGATGCCGGTACACTCGTCGTCGAAAAGCACCGGACCCGGAACGGTGGCGCGGATCGCCGGAGGTTTGAACCGCAGCGTCAGCGAACGGCCGGGCGGCGGCCACGGGACATCACTGGCCATCCACTCCGGACGTTTTTTCCAGGCAAAGCGCGGCGCGGTCGTTCCGGTTTCGGCGCGGTCGAAGACATACGCGTCCGGGTCCGCCTTGAGCCCGGCGAGCGTGCCGGCGTCGAAGAAGTTGCCGATGCGGGGTCCGGCGAGGCCGCCCACCGGATACGTCGCGCCGTCGAAGGTCGCGAACGCTTCCGGACGCACGCCGCGGATGAGCGAGCGGTTCACGCCGAGCCGGTCGTAGGCGACCGTCGCGCAACCGTCGCGTGTTCGGATGACGCGGCGCACGAGGCCGTTTTCCAGCGTGATGTCGCCGGTCGCGGGATCGTCCCGGACGACCGCGCGGTAGGGTGAGGGATCGACGAGCCAGTCGGCGGCTCCGGAGGCGGCGCCGGCGACGGTCAGGGCGAACGCAAGGAAAAGGGCGCGACCGTTCCGGAGTGCTTTCATGCCGGCCCGGACAGCGCCGGCGTTCCGGCGGTTCCTCGCGCCCGCCTCAATAGTGCGGCGGCCGTTCGTCGAAGGAACCGGACGGACCGGGCGCGCCGGAATCGCCGGCGTTTTTCACGGTTTCGGAAAGACGCTCCACGGTGCGTTTCAGCCGGTCGAGTTCGCGCGTCATTTCCATCATCGCGCGATCCTGCCCCTCGACGTGTTTTTCGAGAAAGGAAATTTTGATTTCCAGTTTACCCCTATAAAAGATCATATTTATAAATAAACCCTTAATTTTTACATATTATCGACACTACTCTTAATATATGTAGTATTGTTGCATCTATGTATACTCTCAGCGTAACTCACGTTATTTTAACCCGGTTGCCCTCCTAGTTAAGAGAAAAAGACTAACTTACCCTTGGGTTAATTACCATCACTATCTCTCTCTCTCTCTCTCTCTCTTTTGTGGCTGTTGCTCTGGAGATGAGACGGGACGAGACAAGAGGAAGAAGCCGAAGATGAGGTCCTCGATCTTCTCGATAAGGATGCCAGTGAAAGGCTAATCTTTGAGGATGACAATGCCCATGATGAAAGTCGCTCGTCCACATCATCGTCGAGCCAACAGAGCCACATAACCTACTAGAGGAATGCGAGATGAAATTGCTCGAGGGTTAGAAGAGGGAGAGGAGGCCGCCGACTGTGAGTTGATGTGGGAGACGGGTCACTAGGATGGTTAGAGAGAGAGAGGTCCCCCCCCCCCCATCTTGTATGGCATAGTAGGTGTAGCATATATATAGGAAGCCAGCATAAGCTTGATGTTATTCCCCATCTTGCATGGTTATATGCATATATATATATATAATAGTCCTCCCATACCCTCAGATGTGTTTTAATTTTTTGCTATCTCAAGAGAATATATATAATATAACCACATAAACAAAGGTCTACAGGGGAAGGGGGCATGGAGATCTAGCAAGTTTTGAAGGGGGCAGAAGTCCTTCATTCACAATCTAACCCACACCAGGACACTCAAACTTGCAAATCCAATTGCCCAGCAATCCTGCAAAACATGCACAAATATATTTGATGTGCATGTAAATTATACAAGGCATATGAAGGGACCCATCCACCGTTAAGGATCAAATCGGACTGCCTTCATCCTTCATTCAATCACTAATAGTTGATGCTCAAATTAAAGAGCAAAAGTACTGAAATTAAGAGGCAATTAACTATTTTTCAGAGCTTCTGTTTGGGGGCACCCAGTTAATGATCACTGATTAATCTGCAGGGTGGTGTCGTCCCCAAATTAATTAGCATCTGTATTGACTAACATTTTGTTAATTTCCTCCTCAAATTGGCGCTCTAGTCTAGACTTGAGAGTGACCATGCATGTTTTGAAGGTCCTTTCTTTTTTTTCCTGAAAGTGACATTAATTCATGCACTACGTACAATCACTCAAAAAAAGGCATACAGACAAGGTGCGTAACGTGTCGGACGATGGCCGGATGTGGACCAAAACAAAGACAGGTTATTCATCACCATCATAATAACAGGACGGAAAACAAAATGGAAACATGTGTGTGTGTGTGTGTGTGTGTGTTGACATGTCTAGCTAGCTAGGTATACAAGAAAGCGAGGCTTTTAACGAGCATGCCGTCGATATAAATCTCCATGTTGCGGTAGATCTCAGCATCGAACATGTGATTGACAAGGCGTTGATAGATAGCTCCAACATTCTTCAACCGAAAGGACATTCATGTATAGCAATAAAGCCCATAGTCAGTGAAGAATGCCATTTTATCTTGGTCGGGCTTATGCATGCTGATCTGATGGTACCCAGAGTAGGCATGTAGGAAGCTCAGCATTTCATGCCTGGCCGTGGTATCGACCAGTTGGTCGATCCGTGGCATAGGGAAGCTATCTTTGGGAGTGGCTTTATTGAGTTCTGTGTAATCTACACACATTTGTCATTTCCCATTGCTCTTAGGGACTAGGCTTACGTTAGCAACCCAGTCGGGGTACTGCGTAGGTCGTAGGAGTCCCGAACGTAGTTTCTCACTCACTTGTTCCTTTTGGCCGCCTATTGCTCGGGGTTGCAATGCCTCCTACATTGTTGAATTGGGCGGCAACTCAGATCCAACCTCAATTTGTGAGTTATGACTTCCGACGGGATCCCTAGGAGCTCGTCCTCGGACCAGACGAGCACATCCTGATTTGTGATCAGAAAGTTTCTGTAGGCCTCCTTTTCTTGCTTGGATAACATGGCACCGATGCAAAGGGTCCTGGTTGGATCTTCTCTCACCTTGATGAGGTACAGGTCTTCGGCCGAGGTGCTACTACTAGGCTCAGGACCTTCTGTCCTCATCTTCTTCTCGGGGGGAGTTTCCTTGGTTTGCCTGTCCCTGGTAGAGATCAGGTAGCATCTCCGCGACTCTCCTTGGTCTCCTTCGACTTCCCCTACTTTGCGAGGAGTAGGGAACTTCAGTTTCAAATGCTAGGACACCCCTCAAGGTGCCGAAGATACCTTTTCCTATTATGGCATTGTACCCAGCTATCTCACGCACGACGGTGAAGTCTGCTAGGAATATCACGTCTCTCGGAGTGACCCTGAACGTGATCAGCAACGATACACGTTGTAATATCCTGGACCCTTTCGGATCCTTATTTTCGGGTCCCGGATCTATTTTCTCGGAGCGTCTGGCTCTGTCGTGTCCAGAATTTCATCTCGGACATCTTTCGTGTTCGGATCGGCGCGATCCGGGATCGTTTCGGGGGCCCGGAGGCGTTCCGCGACTTTTCCCGCGTATTTTTTTGATTTCCGGCCCGATTTTCGACAAATCCTTCGGCACGCCGTTGCGGGCTAACGTGATCGTT
Organism: Amorphophallus titanum; assembly: GCA_024336825.1. Lineage (NCBI taxonomy): Eukaryota > Viridiplantae > Streptophyta > Magnoliopsida > Alismatales > Araceae > Amorphophallus > Amorphophallus titanum. Next base: position 51,509 of record JANBPO010004647.1, read on the forward strand.
CACCCGGGCGTGAGTGGTACCGTTGTGATCGATGCGTTTCGAGGATCGCGAAAACGTAATTTTCTATTTTTTAGTATTTTTGTAAAATTTAAAATTTTTTATAAATATCCTCTTCCTATTTCATTTCTTATTCTTCTTCTTCAAAGACTCGAACAAACGGAGACATTGAGAAACCCGAAGAAGAGGTTTTCATTCATGGAAAATAAGGGGGGGCACGACCGGCCAAATATATTACAACACCGGGGTAGGAAATACAGTAATGAGAGGAAGAAGAAGGGTAAAGGGAAGAAGGAATGGAGGGAGGGAGTGCTGGGGTCGAGCAGGGGCGATGGCTCCCTGCTCCCCCAACAACCCTACTACACGTTCTCACCCTCTCTCTCTCCCTATCTCTTATTCTCTCTCTCTGGGTGGTCGTCAGAGAAGGGACTTCACGGCGGAGCTCCTTTCTCCTTCTTCTTCTCTTCTTCTCAGAGGTGGTAGCCCTGCGTTCCTCCTCTCTCCGTGAAGTGCCTCCATCTGTGGAGTGCTTCATCTGTAGAGTGCTTCCTCTGTCTCTGGTTCGCCAGGGAAGACGAGGCTTTATACTCCAGGTGGCGGGAGTCTTCGAACATGAACGGGGGCCACGGGAAAATGACGGGCATTAATGGGATTTGATTTTCCCCATCCTCGGTGGCAGGAGGTAGCTTATGTGCCACCATCTCCATTCGACACCTCAGCAAATCCAGGTGGGCATAAGATCTCGTCTGTCGGACACACCGTTGGAGGGGAGCCACAGCGTGCCACTGGAGAGCTGTAACACCATGCTGCTGGTAGGCACAGCAAGCGTGCCGCTGAGGGGCCGCCAAAGCGTGCCATTGAATTGCGCCAAGGGCGTGTCGCTGAGGGATGGCAAAGGGGCATGCCAAGTTGGCGTGCCGGCAAAGGGTAGCCAGGCTGGGCGTGCCACTGAAGGAGCTTGCAGGCATGCTGGCGAAGGGGTGTGTCGCTCGGAACACACACTTGGGGGGGTGTGCCAGGTAGGGGACACCATGGGCGTGCCGTCGGGAGGCACAGGGGGTGTACCACTGAAGGGCTACCCGAGGGTGTGCCGCTGGACGGCCTTCACGGTGTGCCGTTGGGTTGCCCAAAAGGGCGTGCCGCTGGAGGGGCGATGGAACGTGCCGCTGAGCTAGAGGCTGGGGGTGTGGCACTGAAGGGCTACCCCAGGGTGTGCCGCTGAACGGGTGTGCCACCGAAGACCCACGCAGGGCGTGCCGTTGAAGAAGGCGCAAGAGTGTGCCGCTGAAGGCTGACAAGCGTGTCATTGGGGGGGGCATGTTCAAGCCCGTTGCGAACATGAGGTGCAGTCCATTTGATTTTTTTCGAGGCCCATGGATTGTGGCCTTTCCGTGGGTTGGTTTCTCTTCGTTATCGTGACTCCGGAGACGGCTTCACGGTAGTGTGTGTGTTCGGAGAGTCCGAATGGCCCATCTTCTTCGCAGCTTCTTCACTTGAAGTAGTTGTTGCTGCTAGACTGGTCGAGACTACTTCTTTCACTCTGTTTGCATCACATACCTCTTGAAGAATGGGTGATGGTGATATCTTTTCTAACCCTTGACTATGTAGGACAAAAAGAACAGGCTAGGCTAGGTTGACCTGGCGCAGAGCATAAATTTGAGGAAAGAACATGCTGTCTCTATGGAAGATTGGCCTCATTTCACCCAACAGGGATGAGGAACGAAAAGAAATAAGTTATAATAGTTTGAAGTAATTTTTTAGTGGGATCATCACATGACCTATTTAAGGCACTAACATCACAATGACCTATATCATAGCGCCTTTCTGAGATTATTCAGTTAAATATTATATTTTCAATCATATGATACACTAAAGAAGTAAATTTCAGATCTATGTATTGGCTTAGAAAAAAATCTAGAGCAACCAGCAACCCTTTTTTCCATGGCCGAACCCAATTTCATAAAAACCAGACCTTGCAAGTTATTGAGGCTAGTCACAGACAATTGGCTAATCTAATCAATTCATGTCATTTCAAAATGCACCCAAAACAAAGAACTCGAGTCACCTGATTTTCTATCAGCCAACAAGGAATCACCACCCTTAACAACTATTTAATGGAAGGTTCACCTTCTGGCGTTTACGCCTTCCTATATCCTATAACATGGACAAGGTGAATAGAAAACTTATTCCTCACATACACTAATAATCACCAACCTAGGCGACACAAAGGAGACCATAGCCTGGAATCTTCTTGAACCAAGCAGGCATGCTATTGAAAAGGTCCCATTTTTTAAAATGAGAATCGTAGGAGACTTGGACAAAACCCTAAACTATAGACCTGAAGCATAAGATCAGACATGCCTGATGCACCATACATGCAACATAGACTTTTATTTTCCTAATGACATCATAGAAAGATGTCAGGGAGGCCTCACGCTCACGGCGTGAGTCAGCCACTATCGGGGCTCTGCCGTTCTACGGCACGATGGTGGGTGCCTGGCCCTGCTCTGCCTGCTGAGCTATGATGCCCTCATATGCCTCGGTGAGTGTCTGGAGTTGGTGACGCATCTCTACCAACTCGTCAGCGGCAAGATTTGCCCATTGTTGAGGGGATGCAGCCCGGGACAAATCTGAGCTGGAGGAACCATCACGTTAAGCTTGTCTGGAGTTGGAGGCACCGCGTCGATTTTCCATGTTGTGGAGGTTTCCATGTGATGCCATGGCTTTTCGATCTCTTCCCACGAATAGCGCCAAAAGGTGTAGAGGTGGAAAAGTATTACCTTAACCCCGTACTACACCTTTGAGATTTATTTACTTAGAGAAGTGGTCAATCGACTCGAGAAAACCTGCAATCAGTGGATAACACATCAGAAGGCTCCCTGGAAGTGATATCAGAGGACAACCCTCTGAAAAATATGCATAATTCAAATCTTTTCCTACCCCACATGAAAATAAAATTATGTCATGAGAAAAAAGAGGCAGCCATCATGGCTACTAATAAAAGTTACAAACCTATCTCCTCCACTCTTGCAGTCAACTGCTACGAAATATTCTAAGAATATCCTCTAGCAGTGTTAAAAGAAATAATAAATTATGATTTTAATTTAGCAGACAGCCGTTGACAGGAAGGACATGACATCAAATCACACAGATTCTATGATATACCTAGCAAATTTACATAATCTTACCTTGACTGGATCTTTTATTGAGCCTTTCCCTCTGATGTATACACGACAGCCTGTAGAGGCTTCCACCCGTTTCAGTGAATTTCCCCGGGGGCCCAGAAGCCGTCCAACAAAGTTAAACTGATGCCACAAAGTAAGGGTCAGCACATGAATGAAACAAATAATATGCTTGGCAAAACAGCAAAGGACATTTACATTAGGATATTTATCTACTGGAATTTCCAAACGCAATATCTTTTTGACAATGTATGAACTTGGGCTGGGCGTTGCATCTTGCCAGTCCATTGTCATGCCATGCGGAACGCTCAATCTCTGCTGAAAGATAGAATAAGAAGTCTTAATTTTAACTACAGCATATCAATACATAAACAATGAGAAAAGAAGACAGAATGTATACACCTAAAAGTAACTGAAGGATTCAGAAGACTCCAACCGTGTTCTAATTGTGACATAAAAGTTATTTGTCAAAACGTTTCTGAACTGACACCAGAGAGTGCAAGTCACGGAAATAATGCATGAAGGTCCATGCTCGAGAGAAATAATATCCAGCTTTTCTAGCCCATACATAGAGACGAATGAAGATGACGGAATATAAACAATTTTACAAGTTAAAAATATCCCAAAGTATGGAGCAGGAATTCGTTGAGTGCCACAGGATTGGAAGCTTTTGCATCCTTTTTTTTCACCAGGAAAACCTTCAGAAACATGGAGCTTTGAAGGCTTTTAAAGTTGATTAACTGATGTATCATGTTAACCAAACATTTCAGCACTTCACATCATACCCCCTTCATTCTCATCTGAAATTCCACCCCTCGATAGGAATATTGAAATATACGTGTGGTGGAGTGGCATTGAGTTACTGACTGGAAACTCCCTTACCTCAGACAATCAATCAACTTCGGCAGTTTCTACTTTGGAGGTTAATTACTTTGATTTCCATTACGGCTTAAAGAAATATCCTGAAGGTCAAATATCCATTAATTTACATTTTGGCTAGGAAATGTTCATTTAGTTGGAATAAATAATTGGGTCGCCTCTCCGGGATGCTGCTTGCCGATTCGGATTGCTGACAGGTGGCTGCTTCCGGAATTGTTGAGGACGACCAGCAAGACTTAATTAAGGACACTAACTAATGTTCACAAGAAAGATGAAAGGGCCTAAAATAGTCACTATGCTTATCCAACATCAGACATGGAGACAATGCACTAGTGGATAGGTTGGTTACGAAGGATACATGTTGCCCAGTAAATGGCTTGATCTAGAGGGGGTGAATAGGTAATTACAATTTTAATCGAGATAAAATAATACTTAAAATAGATGCAGAATGAACTATAGACAGAATAGCAACCACACAAATGGACGTAGTGATTTTATACTAATTCGGCCTTGACCTTTAGTCAGTCTTACGTCTAGTCCCCAATAACTACTAAGATTTTCAATATCTCCTCTAAATGAGAATAGTACAACTACTATTTTTGATCAGGTGTTCAGCTCACTATAGGCACTATTATCCTTAAGAACCCTATCTATTTTGGGTAGGTGGTCAGCCACACCACAGACGTTCTCTCAACTAGAATCCCAACTAAATTCACTGGTATCAGCCAAACCACAAGATACCAACCTCCTACAGGTTCTCTTGTCCTTAAGTAAGAGCTTCTCCCCTCAAGGAGAAGACGACTACTCTCAGACGAGAGGTTACACAATTTATGCCTCTTAGTCAAGCAGATTGTGTACACTGAATACAAGCTCGTTGAAGACAAAAAATAAGATTGTAAGCACAACGGTCTTGAACTACACAGAAAAGTCCTTGAAAGAAAAACCCAGAGAATCGTGGAAGGGTTTTTGTGATGAAGTAGAAAATTATGCAACGGAGAAATTGCGTGACTGTTTCTTATTCACTTGAGCACTCAACAGTTGTTTGGTTGAGAAAAGATCAGGCTTATTTTTCTCTCAACTCTATGAAATGTGGGCTTGTGCTAAAGACTAGGATTCGCCGGATTGCTCGATGTTTGTATGTGCTCACTTCGTTGTATTGCCCACCGTTGTGTTGGTTGTTCAGCTACCATATGTATATATAGCTCTCTTTATGCGCTAGTTCCGTTAGATACAATCTAGTAATCATGAGACATAGCTTGATATTCATTAGACACATGCAGCCTTGTATATGTTAGAGAGAGTTTTATATTCTTCTTGGAGCGTATAACTATTTGTCAGAGAGATCTTTTTGTCCTTAAGAAATATGACGTTTATTTTACGTGAAAAGATAATAGTAGATCATTCCTAGGATAGTCCTTTTTACTTTGTGTATTTCTTGGAAATAAAAGAGATCTTCCTTTTGGCGCTTCTTCTACAGTAGGAGAGACCTTTCCAATGATACTTCTCTTTCTTGGAACTGTCACATTGCAGAAGGTATGTGTTTACTCTATAAAAAGATAAAGTTCAATAATGCTACATAGAATCCTCCCTTATTTTTTACTAATATTGATTCCTTGAATGGTGGGAAAAGAAGAAGAGTCTTGATGAGGTGGAGGATAGAGATGGCGGTGTGAGGTGGAGAGGGGAGGAGGAGAGAGATGGGGGCACCCCCCTTCTTGTAGGGAGAGGGAGAGAGAGGGAGTGTCACGCCCCGAGCATGAAAGGGACTCGGTATGTGTGACGAGTTTATTTCAATCATGTCAATCAGAGCACACATGTATTCGACACATAGACATAGTGCGTAAATTACAAGATAAACCAAATCCTTTATTCATAATAACTGTTTAAGAAAATTCTCATATAATTACTAAGGACATATCTTGACTCAATAAGGAAAAATTACAATGATTGACTCAATAATGTAGAAAAAGTACATGATTAGATAGACGCTTCAAAGGTCAGGTGGCATTAATCTCTTCACTCAAGTTCGTTCCCTTTCGACTGAACCTCGTCATCAAAATTACCTAAAAAATAAGGAAAAAATACTTAATGAGCGAACGCTCGGTAGGAATTATATCTCAAGTAGTAGCTTGCTTAAAGTAATTAGATGTTGTAAGAATGCAAGTATAGCTATGCATGTAGGCATGAAACAGACAATAGAGAGAGTATTGCAGGACATAATAGAATGAACTAACAAGATTTCAAGCTTTCATGTAGACTATATATCAAGATGCCCAAGCATGTAAATGATTCATGTTATGTCATGTGAATTGGCTATCATGTTATCAAGTAAGTAAATACCCGTTCTGGGCCACGCAAGTCATGTCATGTCAAGTCAAGTCAAGTACGATTCGTGGAATGTCAATCAAGCAAGTCATGCATTCCGGTACAATGTCACACCGCGATCAATAGTAGCTCCCATGGGCACAAGTACTTTCGGGTGCTCCTCCCAGGATCAGATCGGGCCCTATATGCGCAAGCATTGAGTCATGTATTTTTCGACATCTACTATAGTTATAGCCAATGTAGAATTCCAAAGGAATGAACTTTGTAACTTAAGGTAGATCTTGTAGAATTAAAACTTCAAGGATAGAACTTTCACGTAAGGACGTACTACAATTAAAACTGCTCAATCACGATACGTATTGAAAAATTGGGTGGAATTGGCTCCCTAGTGGGTGCCATGATTTCTAGAATAAGCTCCCATATGTATATGGCTGCTTGTTCTGCGACATAATAAGGTAGAAAGAATTAGTGCCTACCCATAGGGCACTCAATCCGTAAGTGTTGGAAATGGTATGGTTGCCCATTCCATTAGCTCAAGAAATATTCTCACGGCGGCTAGATAGCATATCGTGAGGGCTAGTTTACCATGTTTCTCTAGAGTGACATGGCAATTAAAAAGTGTTAATGGGTTTAATGGTACAACCTGCTCAACGGCCTTGAGGAAATCCACCATACCAATGCTCTCCCATTTCCATTCTCGTATATCCAAAGGTTTTAGCTTTCCTGTAGGTCTCAAATATTCTACCTTAACTTGTTGGCATGTCAAGCAATGACTAATAAAGTTGACAATCTCTCTCTTCATACCTGGCCACTAGTAAGTCTTCTTTAAATCTTGATACATCTTAGTTGCTCTAGGATGGATAGTATACTTGGTCTTGTGAGCTTCCTCTATGAGCTTCTTCTTAATGCCAACGTGATTAGACACGCATGTCCTTCCCTGAAATAACAATCTCTCATCTTGATCCAACCAAAAATTTGGTCTCTAGTCTAAGTTTACCTTGACTTCTTCCAACCATGGGTCATTGTCTTGGAGTTCCTTTATCTCTGCCAACACACAAGGTTGCACACTAATGTTGGAAATCACAATACAACCTTCTTTCTCTTCCAGATCTAGATTCAACGTTGGTGAATTGTTCCAACATGGTCCACTCCTTAAGCATCATACAAGACATCAAAACCATTGGCTTCCTACTAAGTGCATTAGTTACCATATTGCCTTTATCAGGGTGATACTAGATGGAGAAATCAAAATCCTTCAAATACTCTAGCCATCTTCTCTGCCTCATATTCAACTCTTTCTGAGATAATAAATACTTCAAACTTTTATGGTCCATGTAAATAGTAAATTGTTCACCATACAAATAGTGTCTCCAGATCTTAAGAGCAAATATAACAGTTGCAAGTTTTAGATCATGCACTGGGTAATTCTCTTCATGGTTCTTCAACTATTGGGAGGCATAAGCTATAAACTTCCCATCCAGCATCCAAATGCAACCCATCAGTATAGACTTCAAATACTCCTCCTACCATCGGCAAAGCAAGGATAGGTGCGGTGGTCAAGCATTCTTTCAAGGTCTAAGAACTCCTTTCATAACCCTCAGTCCAGATATATGGGTTTTCCATCTGAGTTAACATAGTCAGGGGTACAACAATCTTGGAGAAATCCTTGATAAATCTTCTATAGCAACCAACCAAACTAAGAAAGCTTTGAATCTCAGTCACATTACTCAGTCTTTCCTAGTTCTTTATAGCTTCCACCTTCGAAGGGTCCACTGTTATCCCTTATTTAGATATTACATGCCCAAGAAGGAAACTTCTTCCAGCCAAAAGTCAAACTTGCTCAATTTAGCATAAAGCTTATGATCTCTCAATAATTACAATGCCATTCTCAAATGAGTTTCATGATCCATTTTAGATTTGACATAAATAAGTATGTCATCAATAAATACCACCACAAACTTATCAAGATATTGTCTAAAAATATCATTCATTGTAGCAACCTGAAATAAATAATGAATAAATTGATATTATTTAATTATCTTCTCAAATTCGTGAAATATTTTTTAAAGGAGAAATAGTCTTAGGAAAAAAATTACTCCCAAATGCCCTATTAGTAACAAGATGCCATCCAAGGGTTTATGCGGTTGTTATCCCCTTGCTCTTCTTTATTCCAACAAACCTTTGTTTCCTCTTCTTTTTCAAGTGTTTAGGTGTCTTTGTTTCATTTATATTCTGGGTTCGATGTTTTGCTCGGTTAATCCATGGGCTGCTCATGGTGTTTTCCTTGGTTACTCTTCTACTCAGAAGGGTTATCTGTGCTATGATTCTATCTCTCATCGTTTCTTTGTTCGGAAAGATATTACTTTCTCTGAGTCTGAGTCTGACTATTCTCCCCAGACTCAACCTCAGAGGGAGAATTCTAGCATTCTACCTACTTCCTCTTCGTCTTCTTCTGTTACTCCTTTGTTTAGCCTTGCCCCAGATGGATCTTATGGTGTCCATACTCCAACTTTAGTGATTGATCCAGAGAGTGTTGAGAAGCAAAAGCAAATTATCACTTACAGGCGGAAGAAGTTTAGAGAGAAGTTCTCTATTGATCAGTCAATTCTAGAGGGCACTTTCCTTTCAGATCCTTCTACTCTTGATGACTTAAATCTTTCCATTGTTGTTAGAAAAGGTGTTCGGGACTGCACTAAACATTCCATCACTAATTTTGTTACTTATTCCCATGTTTCTTCTCAGTACTCTTCTTTTCTCTCTTCATTGTCCTCTACCCATGCTCCTACTTCCTCTTTTGAAGCTGTGTAAGATCCAAAATGGTAGCGTGCAATGGATGAGGAGTTGAGTGTCTTGAGCAAGAATGACACTTGGGCCCTAGTTGATATTCCGAAGGGTAGAAATCCAGTTGAATCTAGATGGGTCTATATAATTAAATACAATGCATAGGGTGTGATATAACGGTATAAAGTTAGACTTGTTGCAAAATAATTTATTTAGACATGAGATTGATTATTAGGAGACTTTTGCTTTTATGGCAAAGCTAAAGTCAGTCAAGGTGATTCTTTCACTGGCAGTTCAATGCTCTTGGCCTCTGTATCAGTTGGATGTCAAAAATGCCTCTTGAATGGTGATTTGCAAGTAGAAGTTTGCATGCTGCCATCATTTGGCATTGATATAAAAGGGAAGGTTTGACATTTGAAGAAATCACTCCATGGTCTGAAACATTCTCTAAAGCTTGATTTGATAGGTTGCACCTTGATATGGTCAGATTTGGTTTCAAATAGTCAAGCACTGGTCATACTATGTTTGTCAAGTGGATACGGGGGCATGTAACTATACTAATCTATGTAGACGATATGATTGTCACATGAGATGATGATGCAAGATTCAAATAGTTAAAGGATGAATTGGATGTTGAATTTGAAATCAAGGACTTGGGTGAACTGAAGTATTGCTTGGGAATCAAAGTAGCTAGATCAAGGAATGAAATCTATAGCTGCCAGAGAAAATATGCATTGGACTTGCTGACTGAAACAAGGAAGGTGGGGTGTAAGCCTGCAGCAATACCAATTGAATTAAATCATGGGTTATCAGAGACAGAGGGAGAAGAATTCTCACCAGAAGATATTGATTTGTATTAGAGATTGGTAGGAAAACTCTTATATCTGTCATTGACTCGGCCAGACCTAACCTATGTTGTAAGTGTGGTCAGTCAATTTATGCATGCTCCATGAACAGTGCACATGAAGCCTGTAGAATGTATATTGAGTGTTAGTAGTCGGGCATACCCTAGAGGGAGGCGGTGAATAGATGTGCCAATGAAAATTATAGCGTATAAAAATTATAAATGTTGAACGTAGCAGAAATAAGAACGTAGGAACGCAAGCAACCCTAGAGACAAGGATTTTTATTCTGGTTCGGTTTGTCCTCCTAAACTGACCTACGTCTAATCCCTTTGCAACTCACAAAGGATTTCATTAACCTTTTCAACCAAGGTTACACCTGCTAGTTTTCCAGAGCCTAGCTCCCCAATTGATCTTACCAAGTCTCAACGAACATTATAGCTAGTTTCTAGGACTAGCAAACCCAGTTGTTCTTCACGGTCACAACGAACCAACAGTCACCTAGGTGACTTAGTTTTTTAGGTGGTTTTACACCTAATAGCTTTCCAGGAGCTAGTCACCCAGTTAATTTCCACGGCATCAGCAGACCAACCTAGCACACCCAGTGTTGGTTACCCTAGAGCAACTAATGCTCTATACACTGTTTGTTAGACATATTTAAGTTTCTATAGTTTTGCTCCTTAATGAGCAGATGGTGGAATTTACAACGCACAAAGAAAATAAATACACTGACAGACAAAGGAGGAAGATAGTAGGAATGTCCTAGACATGCAGATTCCTCCTCTTTAATGCTTCCTAGAATGAGAGACTTTAGGGATGATCCTTTCAGTACGATGAAATCTCCCCTTGGCTTGAATGTGCAGGAAGCTTCTGCTCAGGAATCGCTTTAAGTGCAGGGAAGACGCTTGAAGATGATTGATCATTCAACTCAACGGATTGGATTGGTTCTTTTTTAACTCCAAGTTATTTATATCTCCAGGCTTCATTGTATCCGTTAGATATATTTGTCTTCAAACGATCGTATCCCAGTCACAATATTCGGCAGGTCTGATTAGTTGTTAAGCTTCCACTTCCTTTGTGAGTGTGCGCACATCGTTCTCAAGATAGTAGGTGAATCAAATCTTCTATTGTTGAAGATATGTCTATCTTTCCTTTATCTTCTTTTGTGCAAACTGCCCTTAGATACTGTCGTCCAAATGCTCTAAAAGATACTTAACATGTTTCTCCCATACAGGGATGTCAGATAAAGTAACATATTTTAAATACAAATTTTAGTGTAACCAGTATATGAAAAAAGTAATGCAGACTTCACACATAAAATATATCTCACTGGCAGTACACAAGAGGAATACAATATGTATTTTATATGTCCTAAAAATAAGAAATGTATCCCAACGGATCCTATGCATTTAATGTAGACATATTTGTAAGTTGACTATTCAACGCCTTGTACATGTATGTCAGACAGTATACAACGTCTATAATTCTGTTGGCACAATTTTAAACAAAAAGCGTATGGTTTACGTTTATGCGCATGGCACTGTAGAGTTTAAGTGTTGTGTAGGCATTTTGTTATATAAATTGTCATTTAACGCAATCAACATAAATATATATTTGACCAAGTCAGAGTGCAAAATATATTGCTAATTAAATGGAAGATTAAAGTAAGGTGATAGAGTTTGTCTTTTAGTAAGAGTAGATGAAATATCGTCTGCCAATTCATCTAAGCACTTTGTACTTGTTTTTTACATTAGACGAAGTATCGTCTATCTATGGTTTTGTCATTTTCTTGGATAGACGAAGTATCTATCGCTTCTAGTTTTTTGAGTTAGACGAAGGGGCTTTGGGTTTGGCTGAGGGTTTGTGTCCCCTACCATTCCCGCCATTGTTCTTGTCTTGACTCTTGATGGTTGCTGAGTTATTAATTTTTAACTCTTTACGTAGAGCAGCCATCTTACGATCTATGATCTCTTTGACTGACTCTTTTTTATGGTTCATGACGTGTTCCTCAGCTGCGATATCCATTGCTTGGCTTTGTGCTTTGTGTTCTTCGGCCTCTTTGGTGTTCTCCAAGTGTTCCAGAATGATTCGATCGTGATTGGCCTTGAGTTGGTTCATGAAGGATTCGATGATGGCTGGCA
>JANBPO010004652.1:0-21678 GCA_024336825.1 Amorphophallus titanum
AGGGTGTCTAAAACGAGGGTTTGACAAGAGTGCTTGTGGAGTTGAGGAATATAGATCTCATTGGTTTGATCTAGTGGTGGGAGTTCAGTCGACTGAGATTGGAGTTTTGTCAACTGGTTTGATCCAGTGAAAAGAAAATTCAAGCCTAATATAGATCTCATTATTGTTCAAGACTGGCTCCAAGTTCTAACATCTTCCTCCATAAGAGCATTTCATGGTTTTTCATTATGGACTGAAGGATTTAAAGTAAATAACTTCAGAAAGTTTAGAAACCAAGAAAGCAACAAGAGTGTCTACACTTAGAATTACTAGAACGAAAGCATGTATGCATACCAAAGTCGTAGATGTTGTTCGTTTAGCCATTCTTATTAGGACCTAGCAACCTTTTAGGATTAACTACCATTAGTATTGAAGCCAAACAATTTGTTCCAGTTTGAGTTTATCCATTTAAGCACCTCTGTTGTTCAGAACAACACATTAGCAACTTCTTTTCTAGATGACAGTTAGGTTCAACTTACACCTTTTGATGTGAGGAATCACATTGGTTAGATGCAAGATTCCCCGGTTACTCAATGCAGTTAACTATGCTGTCTCATTTAGAGTAGAGATAGCTTGCCACTTCATGCCTTAACCCTTATCACTTCATTGGTGAAGGGTTAGTTTCTCAGCAAACTGAAGCCATTGATCTGCAAATTCAGCCTTTTATTAATTTCTTTTCCATTTTTGTTGATAGAAGGAAACATATTAGAGTTAGTTAAGACATTATCTTTTGACGCAAATCACCTCACGTCTCAGGTGAAGTGAGTCCGGTTACTTAGTAAGTCTTTACCATTGCTCTGCATTGAGTGTCTTAGATATACTTAGATAGCAATGGTTGTTTAAAGACAATACTTAATGTGAAGTTCATCAACCAAAACTATCACTGAGTTCTCATAAGCAGACTAAGAATAGTAGGACTCACCATCATATTGCTTTAGTAAGAGTAAGCCCGTGTAAACCTTTAGTTTCTCAATTTTAGACCTCATGGAGTTATTAGCTTTAAAGCCTCAATTTATTTGATCAACCATGATGCCAAATGTAAGAAAATTCTTATTTCAGGAGCACTAGTCAATATAGATCAGTTATCAGATGTGAATCTCTCCCTGAAGCCAAACTCATCATACAAGGAATTTTGGAAAGGATAAAGTCGACTGTTGAGAGACTAAGCAGGGTTCCCAGAGAATATCAGAATGGATGTTCACGGTTAAAGAATTGAGTCGACTTAATTTTCTTTCAGGTCGTCTGAAATTTGTAGGGATTTGAATCAAAGGGAAGTCGACTTAGACAAACAAACTCAACTGACTTTCAGTAACATATAACCAAGTTGACACTAAAAACTGACTATGCCACCAGATGTCAACTTACTTTGCATCAAGAGTCGACTTGTATCATCATAGGTCATTCCATTGATTCTACAAAACAAGTTAATCAAATTATGAACATAATGGTTATCAATCTTCAATGAACTTTCTCAAGAGCACAAACACACAAGATTTGTCATCATAAACTTAACTATCAAAATCAACTGGGAGATCCAACAAGCTACTCACAACCCTAAATCGTGCGATGAAACATGATCCAAAACAAGGAACAATAAGAAGTAAAAAAAATTAGAAGCAGCAAAAACAAAATATGAAAATGAAGATTAACAACGTAGCACTGAAACAAATCAAGAGCCTTTGTGAAATCTCAAAATTGGTCATTTAGATTTCTCGAACAACACTCAGATCACTCTCTCTTCTTCTTCCTCTTTCTCTTCTTTCTAACTTGGAGGTGGCTCTTTGCAGATTTTTCACTGAGGACTTTCTTCTCTTCGATGGCAACCTCTCTTTCATTCTTTAGTGATTTGGATGACTATATATAGAGCAAAGCTCGGACAAAAATTCTGCATATTTTGAATATTCAATTTAATCTCCCATTGGTCCACCTGTCAAAGAAGAATATTCCTTACTGGGATCATTCCAAAACAAAAGTCACATGTCTTGGATCGTGTGCCTATGATTGGAGAATGTAGCCACATGACTCACTTATGTTGCACATGCTGGTACAATCCAAGTCAACGTCAGTCAACTATCTTGCAATTCAGTCGACGGCCATTCCCCAAAGTCAGCTAATTTCTACTTATCGGATCTGCTAACTTATGTTGGCAAGGCTTCAACCATGTGTTACTAGCTTTGTCTTGTTGCTATTGAATGCTACAGTTGATGCCCATGTTGGGTCCCTTGCTTGGGTGCAACCAAATCTCGAGGGGGGGTGAATAGATCCCTTTAAAAATATACCCTCTTAAAACTTATTTGACCAGACAACCTTCTGGTTTAAGAACACAAGCCAACACAACCTGATGCAAATAGTGAGCCACTAAAAGTGAACCTGAGATAACAATCCATCAGCTTAAGCACACAACAGAATGTGGTTAATATGTGAAATCTACTTATGAACATTCAGATTATCAAGAGCGCCTACTTGATTGTGTACGTGTAAGCCTTTGTTCAAATAGCAAGAATGCTGGTAAATAGTGAAGGCTCACAATATGTGTAATGTTCGGTCATAACAAAAATGCAGAAATAAAACTATAAGTCCTTGTGAAATGAAAATAGAAGAAATGAAAGTAATCACACAAGGACACACCACAGCACAAGAAATTTTTAGGGTGGTTCAGTTGCAAACTGGCAACCTACGTCCACCCCTCACCAAATCAGTGAGACTTTACCAAACGAGGATGAAGATATAAGTGACTTTACATGTACATAGGTTATCACTTTTTACTTTGTTATGGATCTGGGTTAAAATATCTCACATGTGGAGGTGGGATAGGATAATCTGACTTAACATAATTTAAGTAACTTTTAAGTAAATTATCTAAATTTACTCCTACCAAAATAAAAAGTGTTAAATTATATTAAAAGTAGATTTATTCCTATGTTAAGTCCCAAACAAAACGGCGCTAAAGGGAGAAAACTCGTTCGTCCCCTGATCCACTCACAGGTCGCGGGCCATGTAAATCTGGACATCGTAAATTGTCATGAGTGGGCACCCAATTTATGAGCTTTCTAGGCCCAAATACTAACACTCACATTCTCAGGTACGTTGTGCCATCTCTAAACTCTTCTTATCGACGGCCTGCACCAGCCGACGTTTGTCTGGCCGGTAACAAAACGGAGGGGTCTATCGATGGTAGGCAGTACTGTCAATATTCCCGCCACGTCGAGACCCGGGAGTCCACAGGCCTGTTGGGTTTTGCCGGCAAAACGGGGAGTTCGAACTTTTGAGCAGTTGACCAAGGATAGATTGCCAGGAGAATAGCGATGTTTTCACGTAAACCTGACAGCTATGTGCATGCATGACTGTGAGACTGTTTGTTTTGTTGCCGTAAAAACATTTCATGTTATGATCCTTGAAATCCACAAAACCTTTAAAATGTTTAAATTGGGATGTCAAGAATACGTGCTATATTAACTATAAGGTAGGCTAATAGATACCACACTTTTTTTTGTTAATGTAATGTCGATGTTGTAATTTTTTTTTATTTTTATAATCGTCAATTTTAGACTGAGTACATTGGTTTTACAATCTATCAGTGCTTTGCTTTCTTTGAATACATGAGCATGAAAATTTAGATTTAATTAGTATGTGAAAGTGTGGATCTCTTTACCTCTAATTAAGTTTGGAGGTGCAGTTGCCTTGACATCTCATATGATCTAACCAGACCAGTCATGATGCACGCGTGATAACCTGCTGACGGAGAAGTACTGTCCACAATGCTAATGGACTGTGATATGCATGTGACTGAGATATATAAAGTTGGCAACCGCCTAGTTAGAGGACCGACTCTACACAAGTATGGATGCGATTGAGATCAACTTAGATATCTAGAAAATCAATTTTTGGTACCTTCACCCAGCTAGCTAGAAAAGAGTCCTAGCTAGCTAGCTAAATGCTACTGCTCTTAATTAGAGACTGCCAACCCAAAGTTTACTCTTTTAAATGCAACTGCTTGCGGATCGCCCAAACAAATTTAAATGTGTGACTTGAATGCACTTTTGAATAATGAGTAATGCGTAGTGCACCCACTGCACTAATTATATCTACCGATGTACTTAGTGTAATCGGCGGCGCGGGTGGCGGGGGATCGGCCACAACCGGCACCGGTGGTGCAGGCGGGACGGGCGCCGCGGGTCGGATCGTCTTCACCTATCAGGGCTACGCCTGATGTCTGGCGTCATGTTCATGCGCCTGCGCATCCGGCGTGGCGCGGCGAGCCAGGTCGGGCCAGCGCTAGGCACGATCATCCTTTCGTCCCAGACGTTCAGCACGGCCGTTCTGGAAGGCGCCACAGTCGCCACGATCACCGGCAAGACGACCGGAAGCACGCTTTCCATCATCCCCGACGATGGCGTTCTGACGATCAGCGGCACGAACCTCCTGCGCGGTCCGACAACGACCTCCGACGCGACACCCACCTACACCATCGTCGAGACGCTCAACAGCAGCCCCAATAGTCCCAAGGCGACCGATTTCGCCTTCACGATCACCCCGGCCAACGCGCCAGTCCTGCAAGCCTGGACCTCTCGGCGCGGAGCCTTGACCGTGGCGGGCTGCGGTGGCGTTCCGGCCTCGGCCCTTATGCTGGTCTCGGGCAGCAACATCACGAGTTGGACCTGGACGCCGACCGGGGCCAATGCGGCTACGACTGCATTGCACTGGACGACGGACAGCACGTCAGCGGGCAAGACGCCGGTCCCGACTTCGGCGGGTGTTGCGGCCCAACTCGGCGGCGGCCCCTACACCTGGAATGTCACGGCCACCAACGCGGCCGGCGTCTCCAACACCGTCACACACACTATCAACACCCTGGCCAACGCCTACAGTGTCGCGACTGGCCTGGCGTCCACCTTCGACCTGGCGACCAACCGGACTGGGTCATCGACGATCAGAACGAACTCAGGCGGCAAGACGGTGCTGCTGTCTTACGGTCTGACGGACAACTTCCCCGACGACCAGTTTTACGAACTGCGGCTCAACGCCTGGAACCCGACCAACCCCGGTCGTTTAACGGTTACGAGCGAGTTCTACGACGATCCGGCTAAGTATACGACGGTGCGCCGCCTGCGCCTGACGACGTGCAGCAAGGTCGATGTCTCGAAGGTTAAGGCCGTACTGTGGATAGACGCATCAAACATCTCGGCCGCTAACCAGCGGATATTCGGATTCACTCTCTCGACATGCACCGACTGCACGATTGACACCATAACGGTCGGCTCGTCGCTGGTGACGGGACCGTTTGTGCAGCAGTGGCCAAGTGGGCTGACGATCAGCAGTTGCACCAACGTCCACGCGACCAATGTGCGCTGCTACTACGTCCGCGACGGCATCGACTTCGGTAGCAATGTCGATAGCTCGGTCACGACGTGGGTCGTGGACAATTTCTGCGTCAACGCCACCAAGGCGGGCATCTCTGGCTTGACCGGGTGCACCATCGAGGACGGCATGTTGCTTTATAGCAAAGTTGAGTGCTACATCGACGACTTGGACATCAAAACAAAGAAGTGGGAGGATCACCCTGCTAACCTCTGAATTATATTTGAAAGGCTGCGCTTGCATGAACTGAAGATGAACCCAATGAAGTGCGCTTTTGGCGTCTCTAGTGAAAAATTCCTGGAAACCCTCAAATTGGTACGATCCTAATCCGCTCCGCCCTAATACGACGTAGTACCCCCCCACGCCGGATTAGCCTTAGACTCAAATCAACAAATTTTTACTTGAGCTCTACCCGACGCGCCCTATTTCAGTGCGCCCCAAGCCACCCGCGCCGGTTAAGGGCATGTTGCCCTCCTCGCGTCGTATAACCCATTCACCTACGCTTCACCACGCCAGGGAACCATACACCTACGCCTAGCTGTGCCGGTTTTGAGTAAAACTTCCTCCTTCGCGCCATTTTAATCCCTCACTCATCTTCGGAATGACCTTTGCTCGCTCGACTGGGGTTAATAAACTTGATTAATCATAAACCAAATAAAAGGGGCTGTTCTAGTCTAAATCATCTATCTTCGTGGTTCTATCAACATGTTTTAGTATATCCGCGAGTGCCATGTTAATGCAAGCTTGTTTGCACGGTCCCCCGGTATATGAAATGGCACTGACGGAAGGCTGGGTTACGCCCGACTGGAAACTTTCGCTATACGTGATGGTGGTCATCGGACCTATGTTCTCCGCCATGTATCGTGGATTCCAACCTAACAAACCATGCCTGTTCTGCATGATAAATGAACCATTCCATGTGACTTCGTCATGTGCATTCTTTTGCATCTTATTTCGGCCTCGGATGGGTCACTATCTCGACAATTAATCAAAGGTTTTCCTCCTTACGGGGGATGTAATTAACGTCATAGCCTTTATGGTATGACAGACTGCTGGTCCCGACACGGATCTCACTCTCGCCTAATACAGGTCAGATTGAGCGTATAATAAATCTGTCACTTATATGACTGGCACGCCTGCACGATCAACTAGTCAATTAATTACTGATTAATTAATTGGTTGATCGAACTAATAAACAAATAGATAAATTTCTCCCGTCCCAACAGGCTCCCTCTTAGACATCATCAAAACACATGCTCTAGACATAGACACAATGTCACTGAGGTGGCTGAGGTGCAATAAGCATGAGTTCTGGAGCAGGAATGTAGATATGTAGTAGAGATGAAGTTTGAGCAGCTGATTAAAAAGTCTGATACCAATTGTTATATCAAGTGTTGATGTAGGTATCAGGTGTTGAAGGGATTGAATAGCAGAGAAAATGGAGGTGCAAAGAAATCACAAGGCATCCGACAAAGCTCACATACTAGGATTTTTATTTTTGAAAAATTAACATCCACACACCTTTCTAACCCTTTTGAGCTTTCCTGCTCGTGGGTGGCCTCTCAGGATCCAAGTGGTATCGGGTTTACCCGATATCCGGGTTCTGGGTTGTTACACTGTTCCTGCCACCACCTTGAGGTGTTATGATGGTTGTAAAAATGTAGTGAAGAAGCCTTTTCAGTGGTGGAAACTTATTTGTGTTGAAGCTTGTAAGCCATGTTCGCTTCACATCCTCTGGATTTTTTGGTTGCTCTGTCATCATAGTGTAGGCTTTGTGTTCATCATAGGCAAAATCATATACTTCCATCCCATCTACAAGAATCTTTAAAGCTTTGTGAAATAGAGTTTTAGTGATTTCGATTTCTATCCCTTTTACTCGTGTCCACAATTTTGGAACTTGAGGTTCATAAGTGAGGTATGTAGAACTATTGAACAAATTTTGGGTAGTAGACTCTGTGTCTATTCATGAATTTTTGCCACCCTTGAAAGTTGAACAGTAGGACTAGTTCAAGAAAAGTATCAAGCAATTCTTGGTCATGAATATCGATGTACTTGGGGAACAAAATTTTGATCGATTCATTTTTCTCTTCTTCTTACCGTGGAGGTGGAGCAACCTCTTTTGACATTTGGATGGCTTTTCCCTTTGACTGAGGAGAGGCTCTTCCCTGTCTAGCCTGCTATTCCAATGCTTTTTCTTTCTCTTTGTCTGTGGACTCGGCTCCTGCTGTTGTCTCTTCCTTTTCCCTATGACTATTGATGCCTCTTTATCATGAGCTCTCTTTGAACAAGGCTCCTTATGTTGGGACTCAGAAGCTGGAGGTTGCAGGGAGACTTCTGTAGCCTTTCTTGTCTTGCGGGTGACCGGAGGTACCAGTTGGAAAAGCGCAAGGGAATGAAGAAGGGAAAGACCGATCTCTGACGGCGAAAGGAAGCTCTCCGATGATCGCCAAAGGTCGGACGGAGGAACTAGAGTCTGGTAGAAGTGAGAGAAGTTGCGGATTAGAATGTAGGGTTCCGGATCAGTTTCCCATCGCAACAAGGGAAGAAGGGTCCCTGTGTTGACCTTTTAGGGTTTGAACTGGTCAGTCGGTCATAAGAATCGAGCCGGACCGACTACAGCATCGACGCATCAATAGGGTTGCGTCGACCCCATGAGGATCAAAAAAAAATTGATGAATAAGGGGTTTTCGGAGATGTTAAATCTGATAAAAGTGAATATTTCAGGGATTTTTAAGAATTAAAGTTCACATTCTCTTTTTGAAGACAATATACATGACCATTATTTGATTATAATGGTTCAAAGAATATTTATTTTTTTGGATTTCTTTTTTATTAGAAATCTTTTTTTTTATTTGATATTTGATAGTAATTTTTTTATAGATTTTTGTTTGAATTGTCATCAGTGTTGATCAGAAGAACAAGAATGCCTACATGATCAGTGTGCCGCGCGATCTTTACGTGAATTATGGCCAGGCGTGCGCCTCGGGCTACAGTGGTAAGATCAACGTCTTCTTTAGCTGTAGCGACGATGGTACCGACGCCGCAGCCGAGCAAGATCGTTTAGCGAAAACCCAGGCCTTCATCGGTAATATTCTTGGGATGAACATTCAGTATGGTGTCCATGTCGACTACACGGTAGTGCGTGATACGATTAATGCCATCGGCGGCTCGATCACGGTTGACATTCAGGGCGACGGCCCAACGCCCGCCGGTATTCCAGCCGGCAGCGTGATGGACGGGAACTTCGACTGGAAGTGTGGCGCCACCGAAGCGCAGCAGCTCGCCAACTGTCCGCCGCGCGGTCATTTCATCGACCTCGGTCCCGGTGAGCAAACCCTCGACGCCGAGCACGCCCTCTACCTGGCACAGGCTCGCGGTGACAATGGCATTACGTGGGGCTTGGCTCGCTCCGACTTTGACCGCGAAGCCAACCAGCAAAAAATTCTCCTGGCTATCAAAGACAAAGCGACTTCGAGCGGTACTCTGACCAACCTCGCTGCCGTCACGAATCTGATCAACGCCCTTGGGAACAACCTGCGTACCAACGTCCAAACCAGTGAGGTACGCACCCTGATGCAGCTTGGCACCAGCATTCCTACCAGTGCCATTAAATCAATTGATCTGACGAGCGCCGATCCAGCCATTCTGACAACCGGTAGTCCCATTCCGGGCGCGGGCGATCTGGTATACCCAACTGCTGGTCTCGAAGATTACAGTGACGTCCAGGCTTACATCGCCCGTAACCTCTCAAGCGACCCCGTCGTTCGTGAAGGCGCCAATATTACCGTGCTCAACGGTAGCGGTGTCGCGGGCGCCGCTCAAAGTGAAGCTGACAAGCTGACCGCCAAGAACTACACGGTTAACGAAGTCGGTGACGCACCAGACGGCACCTATCCGCCAGTCACGATTTACGAAATCACCACCGACAAAACCGGAACCGCCAGCGCCCTCGCTTCACTCTACGGTGTAAAAGTCACCACCTCAGCACCACCCTCCGGTGCCGACATCCCTGACGGCACGGACTTCGTGATTATCATCGGCACTAGCTCCTCGAGCGATTCAAATAGCCAATCGTAAAGCTTCGTGACACCCCTCAACCAAGCGTTACACGCCCGTTATTTTTGCTGCTGCGCCGGGGGTGGAGACAAGGTCAGCCTCCGAACAGGGAATTATAATAATCGACAATGCGGGTGAGGTCCTGCCTGTCGTCGAACTTCAGGCGGTTGGTCTTGATGTACTTTTCCACTTCCTCCGATCTTTTTCCCATCATGTCGAGCATCGTAACAAACGCCAGGGCCATGTCTGGTGCGACGTTTCTATCATCACAGGCATAAAGGCTGGCCATCCTGGTCTTGTGAGTTTGCCGCATAGGGATTTTCTCGCTGCTGGTGGACAAGAGCCTTGGGAAATGGCGCGGCTTATGCTAGAAGAACAGCCAGATTATATCGACCTGGGAATACCCTTCAAGGACTGAGCCCATGCCCTATCGCATCCCGCCCGCCGTCAATTATCCTGGCCCCCTTACCGCTGTCGTGGCGCGGTTCAACAATCCGCCGCCGGAAGGGGCACGGATGGTTCCAATCGAGATCGACTGGAATAATATGGGCGGTCCGCAATACTGTGTTGCCATCAATCTTCAGAACAATGCCACGTTAAACTTTTCGCAGATTGTGGCACTATCGGTGGACAATTCGGATTGCGGCTCCGATATCCGGTTCATCTTTCCAGATACCGGAGAGACTACCACGATCCCGGCGGGTGCGCCCAAGGTCATCATTGAAGTGTTCACCAATCAGGTACAGTTCTATGTCCAGGCGGGCATCAACAGTCAGATTGTTTCGAGTGGTGACCAGACACGGTTTTCGATCCACAACACCATGCCGCCGCCGATTGCGATCCCTGTTACACAGGAACAGCAATTCGCCAATGCTGCGGCGATTGCCACCAGCGTCGGCAGCACACAGCTTATCGCCGCCGGACAGAATGGACGGTTGGAGGGGGTGGACATTATGTTCCAGTTTCCCACGTCCACCGATCCGGCTAAAACCTGCACGTGGCAGTTGGTTGATGGCGATTCTAACGTGATCGCTACGGGCACCGTCGCCAGCACATCGCTTAATGCCACCAATCTGCCCGGCGTGTTCCGGCAGAGTGACATGGCTGTGACGTTCGTGGACGGATTGTCTTTCGAGATTACCGTGTCCACCATCGCGCCGGATGGCACGGCATCGGTCAATCTCTATTATCGGGCTCCCTGATGTTCGGATCGTCCAACAGCGACAAGCCGCAGCCGAAGGGCATGGAAATCATGCTGCGCAGCATGGGCATGGGTCCGATCCTGGATATGGGGCTGCAACTGGCCAATGATGGTACTTTGGCAAAGATTATCGCGTTCGCGGAGAGCGCGGACGAAATTCTCAAGACCTTGCGGGAGGTAAAAAGTGAACTCGAAAAACTCAACGCCGGAAACATGGCCGGCGACAATGGCACCATTGCCGGGAGCGCAAACCTTGAATCCTGTCCCCATTGTGGGGCTGGATATGATCCGCACTCAATCTATGCTCCTTCCACCGGACTGGTACTTAGATTGTCTGAAAACGGATCAGGCAATGGACACGTCCACGGTGGAGGGGATGCAAGCCTTGTCGCTGCACGTCCTGCGCCGGCCGGGGTGATGCCGACCTTGCCGGCGATGGTGAAGTCGGCCTTCAGCGGGTCGTCTTCCACCACCAGGCCGAATTTCGGCAGCTCGCGGCGCATCTGGCGGACCAGCGCGGTGTCGCCGTCGCCAGGGGCGCCCTTGATGGGCAGCACGGCGACGCGGATGGCGCGGTTGACGTCGGCGCCGACCGCGCCGGTCAGCTCGTTGACCGCCGTCACCAGCTGCTCGATCGACGTCCGGTTGGACGGATCGCGCGGCGGCTGGGCAGAGCGTTTGGTGACCTTGAAGACCATCAGGGCACCTGCTCCAGTTCCTTGGCGGTCTCGGCGAGGACCACCGAATACACCGCCTCGTTACCCTGCAACTCAACCTCCCACTGCACGGCCTTGTAGCCGGACGGCAGACGCTGCGGCGTCTCGTCCTTGATGTTGCCGAACCAGCGCAGGACGCCGTCGCCGTACACCTTCACGGCAACGCCGTTGGCGGTCGGGTTCGGCGTGGGGTTGGTACCCATCGACTCCCATGCCGGCGGCCCATTGAGAGAGCCGCCGTACAGCTTGCTGGGCGGCTTGCCGGCGCCGATCGCCAGCGCATTGATCGAGTAGCCACCGATGCCCTGCGCCGGCGGCAGCGGGACCACCTGCGAGGAGCCAGCGAACGTGCCGCGCAGCTGGATGACACCCATGTTGACCGGCTTGGGCACGACGAAGGGCTTCGACCGCCACTGGTAGTCGAGGTTGGAGGTGGGGTCGCCGTCCCACTCATAGACCTTGTTGCCGATGCTGATCAGCGTCTGACCCGTCAGCGTGTCCATGTCCACCGACGCGACATTCGACAGCTGCAGCTCGGTGAAGCCGGTGACCGCGTCGTCGAAGCCGATCACCAGCCCGAGCAGATCGTAGTAAAACGAGAAGTAGCGGTCATGATATACCGACGATTGCTGGGTGCGCGGGCCGAACTGCGACATCCACTCATTCTTCGTCAGCCACGGCTTGGAGATGATCTGCCCGGTCAGGCTCGAGCCGTCGACCAGCACGAGGCCGTCGGTCGACGGGTACAGCACGCCGCCCACGGTCGACACGATGCCGCGCGGCGCGAGGCACGGTTGCACGCCATCCATCTTGGCCAGCGACATCGCATCGGGCGACGGGCCCGTCAGCAGGGCGCCGCGGCCTTGGGTGCAGATGACCAGCGTCTGGCCGACCACGCCGAGCCCGACGATGGTGTCCTCCACCGCGTACTGGTAGTCCACGGGCCACGCCTGCGGCTGGTAGGGCACGCTCAGGTACACCGTCTTGCCCACGAAGCCGGCCAGCGCGCCGCCGGCCACGCCGATGATGCCCTGCAGCCCGGTCGGCGGCAGCCCCCACCCCAGCGACTAGATCGTGGTAGGGCTCCGCGTGACCCCTACTGAGTCTGGCTGTGACTCACCCTTACTTCTTGCAGGTGAGCCGTCCCAGCCTTCTACCAGTCTTCCTCGTCCTTTTTCGGACTCGGTCTAGAGTGCCAGCAGCGTTGGTCAGCGTTTGTCCTTTCTTTTTGTAGTTTGTGCCGGGGTATGCCCCGTGTAGTTGTTGTCCTTTTCTTTTCTTGTGGACTTGTACTCTTGTGCATGTTGTAAATCTGGACTAGTTTATACTTATAGCACTCTGATAATTTAAATCGCTCCCGCCTTATTTTAGTTATTCACTGCCAAAACTTAATAAATGCGCGTTGCAAATTCCAATCTCTAGTATACTCCCTCAACAACCCTACTAACCCTTCGGTGGCCTCATCAGCCTCCTGGGTGGCGACCCCGGTTCATGGTACCGGTGATTCGATACCTAGTATCGGGTCATCGATATCATGGGCTCTCAGTTCATAATGGCGATAATTCGATACCTAGTATCAGGTTATCGGTATTATGTACTCTGGGACGTTACATAAACTCAGATCTGAAGACTGTTCGTCAAGCTCAAGGCTCTCTTCTATCTTCTCAGCTAGTGAGGACACCTGAGCCAGGGATCGGCGTGATGTGGCGGAGCGACGATACAGGACACGCAGCACTGTTCGGGATGTGCAGACTTTGCTATGGCTTGGAGATGACATTGGGAGCTAGTATGGAGCTCGAAGTTTTTTACTTCTTTCATTTTGTACCTTTGTAGGTCATTCTGAGGCCAATTAGACTCCATTTGGACTTTATTTGAGCTGTGTTGGCTATTTAGGGCTAGTGGGTAACCTTGGGTTCACTCTCCAGGGCCCAATTGGGCTAGGCACCCATGGGTGAGCCCACCTTGGCCCAGCCCTCCTTATTCCCTCTATCCAGACCCATTAGGGTTTAGAAGGTGGGTGCGCCCCCCACCTTCCCACCTCCCAAGGAGGTGCGCGCCCCTCTCCTATCTTTTAGGAGAAGGAATTAGATTCCTCCCCCACCCTTGCCTATTATGTAGGAGGTTTAAAATTAAATGATCTTTTTTTAGGAAACTAATTAGGGTTTTCCCTCCCCTTATTTGTACTCTTGTAATATTTTGGAAAGAGATAATGAATAATATTTTTGTGAAAAGAAATCCTTGTGAAGGCCGTGGCCCCTCCCCTCTCCCTCTCCCTCTCCTTGGGTGCAGCACCCACCTCGCCCCTCTCTTCCTCTTCTTGGGTGCGACTCCCAAGACCCCTTCTCAGGTTATTATGCTGCTACCCCGGCATCTAGGCATCTTCCCCGACATCCCTCCAAGCCTGGAGAAGCCTCGTCGTGGATGTGCTGCAACGAGAAGGCCGGTGGAACTCCATCTCCCTAGTGCGCCCCTGGTTGTCTGCCTGCAAGACAGAGCCGCAAATAATGGTTTGGTCCGCCCATTTTCCATCCTCTGGTCCCCATCTTCTCTTCT
This sequence comes from Amorphophallus titanum, assembly GCA_024336825.1. Taxonomy (NCBI): domain Eukaryota; kingdom Viridiplantae; phylum Streptophyta; class Magnoliopsida; order Alismatales; family Araceae; genus Amorphophallus; species Amorphophallus titanum. The sequence continues at coordinate 13,924 of JANBPO010004652.1, forward strand.
GCCCGTTTCTTCCTCCCCATGTCCCCCACATCTCCATAAAATTTCATGCCCTAACTCGCCCTGTGGCCGGACTTCTCTTCACACCCCTTTTTCCTGCGCAGGCTACATTTGTGGAGACCTGCAGGGACAATAGCTGACCCCAGCAGCCCTCTCGCCCCCCCAATCCTTCACCAAATGCCCTGAAACTAGGAGCACCACTACCTCACATCCTAAATCATTCCCTATAATTTTTCCATAATTTTTTGATCCCTTTTTCCCCACGTCTCACCGTCCTCTTTCTCTGCTCCCAGTTCTGCCCACATCGGTCTGCAGAATAGAGCATGCCTGCCCCTGCCTCCCACGCCCAAAACTCCCACTACACGCCACCCCGCCTCCCCATATCCATTCTCCCACGACCCTCCCCTAACCCCCAGAGAAAACCCCACTCGAAAAGCTGTGCGGAGGCTCCGGTACCGCCCCAATTTTTCATGCTCTATTCCACAGCCTGTAGACAGGCCTGAACGCACAGGGGTCTGCGCCAAAATTCGTTCCGACCTCCACGGTGCTCGGTTGCGGCTGATATTCCACAGGCATCCCTGGGACATCTCCACCAGTGTCCACATCGAATTTCGTGAACAACAGACAAGCAGAGGGCCACGTTCCTGCCCCATCTTCCAGCTGTTCACCTGTACCAGTGCAGATCGGTTAGAAGTCTGCCAACCATTCGAGACCACGCCAGAGGTCAACGATAGCGCCATCAGCTTCCATCTTCTTCCAAAGCGGTCGTAATCCACTACTGCCCGCCTCCAGGGACACTTTCTCCATCCTTGGTGCCCGGGACTCACCTTCCTTGTTGCTGGATCCAGGACAGTCTGTGGTTGTAGCTCAGTCCGATCAGTTCGCAGTGGTACACGTGGACGACGAGCTTCACCGACCTGAGACCCGTCACCCTACATTTCATGACCCTAGATCACTGTGTATCCTTTTACCTCCCTATGAGGAGTGGGTAGTGTTTGGGTTGTATCTATTTAGCTTTGTATCGGGGATCGTGTGACTTGGCCGGGCTTCTTCCCCATGCCCCGAGTGTGGAGGTACATGTCCGCTTCGTTGCTCGGTTAGCTTGCTAGTCTAGTATATTCTCTTGAAGCCGCTGATTGTGTGCTTGATAGGTCCTTAGCCCGTTATCATATTTATATCACTGCTGTGGTGAGAGAGTGTGACTGTCCCGTGACTTGTCTGAGTCGCGAGTGTAGAGTTGACCACCCTAGACCCTGTCGATTTCTCAACCGTGCGGATCGGTGCGCTTCCCTCTTTGGGGCACTTGTGAGCTTGTGGTTGCTTGTTCTATGGCATAGTTCCCTCTTGGGAATCGTAGATGTCGTGTCGATGCCATTCGATCTATCGACATTGCTGGTCATAGTTGTCACGTAGTCCTGACATCGCGTAGAGTCTGAGCTTGCATAGCGTCTCGCATCATCAGCACTGGACTGGGTCAAGCCAAATGTTGGGCTGCTCAGTCTCTTTCTTTTTCTTCCTCACAAAGTTTTTGCTAAAAGCTCAAGCTATTTTCTTCTCTTTTCCTGCTCAAATCTTCTCTTGGCAATAGTAGGTTCTTCAGGTAGGGAGCTTCATATTTATAGAAGAAGAGGGTAGAAAGTTTTCCCCCCAAGTCTGCATGCTGATAGGTCCAAATAAAAATAAGGTTCTTTGTCCAAGAACCCTTTTTAGATCCGTCCTTAGATTGGACCATGGCAAAAAGAAGATTTTTGTCTGAAATCTGTCTTGAAAGCCTTTTTCCAGATCTGCTGGTCTGTTAAGAGCTTGGGTAGAAGTAATCTGATTGGTCCAATGGAAAAAGGAAGATTTTCTTATCCTTCACCTTTCAGCTGTCTTCTCATTAGACCACAAGAAAACACTTTAAAATTCTATCCAAGGACATTCTAGCGGTCAAAGGACGTATCCCAGACTCTAGAGTGTTGACTTTGAGTAGCGAGTCATGTGACTGCTTAAGTTAGGTTGGTCTAGGGTGCATTAGAGTTATTAGGCTTGTCCAGGTTGCATTTGAGTCTGCATTCTACCCTTTGCATCACCATTTATAGTCATGTTTAGTCCCCTAGAGTTTTAGCCACTTTGTCCCTTAGTTGTCTTGCATGTCCACCCCATAGGTCCCTCTCCAAAACTTCCCATGGCTATCAAGTCACCTGGGCGATATGACTATCTACATAGTAGGGAGGAGAGATACACCCATCGTGTCTCACGCGGCTGGTGCGCCAGTCAATAGACGCAGGCACGGGCGCGGGCTGGCAGGAGGTCGCATGGCCAACGCTGGCAGGCGAACGCGTCCACGTGGTCAACGCGGACGCAGAGGGGCGTGAAGGCGGCCAGTTGGTGGGTGGGTGGCTTCACGTGGGCGTGGCTGACGCGGCGAACGCGATCGTCATGGCTGTTGGGGTGCGGTTGACGAAGCGACAGTGGCAAGGCGGGCGATGCACGCGGGCGCACAGGCACGAAGGCGGAGCAGGGGCACGCACTGTGGCGGGCGAAGGGTGGTGGCGCGGGCGCACAGGAGCGACGGTGGGCACAGGGTATCGTGGCAGCTGGGCGGAGATCGCAGGGTGGAGGCGGCTGGGCACGACGGCTGCTGGCGGTGCGCTGGCGGCCGTTAAGGCCAAAAAAAATTTTAAATTTTGGGCACGGGCGACGAGGCCTTGCCAGCGATCTCTTTTTTTTCAAATTCTCTCTCAACCGAGAGAGCTACCTTCAGCTTTTTTTTTCACTCTCCTCAACTGAGAGAAGGAAATCTCTTCTGCACTTTTTTTTTCACGAATGTAAGTTGGGGAAGAAAGACGATGCAGAGGTCGGGGTTGGTGGAGGCGCCGTTATTGGTCTCTGATACCAAATTTGACACGGTCGGTGTCGGTGGAAGGATCGAAGGCAACTCCGTAGACGTGAGCAGGGCTGGATGATTACTGTCTCGCGCAGCTCAGCCTCACACCGGATGGTCTCACACCGGGTGACACTCAAATCTCACAAGGAGCTAAGAGGGAAGGGGGGAAACAATTAGGAGCAAGGCACCTTACATGGGTTTCTTTCATTCAATCTAACATATGCAAACCTTGGACACTAGCCTCCTTATATAGGAAAAGCTATAACAATCATACCCTTAAGCTTTCTTAATAGCATCTACGTCTTAGCCTAATATGTAATATCTTAGACCTTTCGGATCCTTATTTTCGGGTCCCGGATCTATTTTCTTGGAGTGTCCCGACTCTGTTGTGTCTGAAATTACATTTTGGACATCTTTCATGTTCGGATCGGCGTGATTCGGGGTCGTTTCGGAAGCCCGGAGACGTTCCGCCGCTCTTCTGCGCGTTTTTCGGATTCCCGACTCAATTTTCGACAAATCCTGCGGAACTCCACTGCAGGCGAACCGAGTCGTTCACTCGGGTGAGAGTGGTACCGTTACGATCGGTGCGTTTCGAGGATCACGGAAACGTGATTTTCTATTTTTTTGATATTTTTCTAAAAATTTAGATTTTCTATAAATAGGGACATTTCTTTAATCTTTTCACATTTTCTTCTTCTTCCTCTTTAATTCTTCCTCCCCAACGTGAGCGCCCCTCTCTTCCTCCATCTGATCCCTATCCTTCATGTAAATGTCCATAGAACACCGGGCCGCGATGACCCTTGTGTTCACTAGATTCAAAGAAATGTGTAAACAAGATATTCAGTTAATTGACTGATCAAGAAATACAAAAGTAGTTAAGATTAAGACAATGGTGACAAATAGTTAGACAAGGTGGTTTGATGGGGCAGCGGGACTATTCCATTAAATGTTTGGAATGTATTTTTGTAATATTGTACTTGGTGTGTAATGTGTGTTTGTTTTGGGTTTTATATGGGTTTATGTGTAAAAGGGCGACATAGGCCCAGCAGGGGCCCCCACCCTCTCTCGCATTGGGCCACTTGGCTTCTAGGGTCCATGGGGGTTGGTCCGTGGTCTAAGGTGGACTTGGACCATGGAGAAGCCAATTCCAAATTACCTTCTCCAAGAGGGGGGCGCACCTCCCCATATATATATTTTTTTATTTTGATTTTTTTGACCACATGGGAGATTAATATCTTATCCCTCATTTGCCCCTCCCTAACCCTAGGTCTAGGGATAGTTTAAGTCTTTTATAGATTTCTACATAAGCTTTGTATTTTCACATTTCATAGAATTATTGAAAGAGAAAATTACATTTGCACCCAAGAAGCCCAAGGGTGCCCCTTGTCTCTCTCCCCCTTTGCAGCAGAGATTGCAGTCTTCTTCTGAGATGTGATACCTTCATATCTGGTCCTCTTCTGAGTGAGAAGCTCAGCACCGCTGCCCCTACCGCCATCGAGCTGCCATCGTACCACCACCGCCACCTCGTTGGAGTTCTATCCACCCCTAGATAGCAAGCTATTGTCTGATTTTTAGCTCCCTATCAGGTGATCTGCTTGAGCTGCAATTTTGAGGGTGTGTTCCCCACAAAATTTCCCCTCTCTAAAAAAATTTCCAGGTTATTCCTCCTTCGTTTGATTCCCCTCTCCATTTAAATTCCCCAGCTCTACACAATCTATCCCAATGCAGATCTGTGTTCCAGCAACCCATTTCTTCATCCTTTTCACCCCCTTACCAATTTCAGATCCATCTAAAATTTGGACTAGGAGTTCTGTCCACCAAACGACCACTCCCCAAATGTTTCCACGATTTTTAGAGTCCATTCACCCTACTTTAAAATTTGTTCTCAGGTTAGATCTGATTCTGTCTCTATAGTCTAGATCCGGCCACCCTTCCTCCATAAAATCCAGCCCGCCCTTCAAACCTCCCCAGAAAAATACAAAAAAATTTCTGAACGTTCCTTACTTTCCCCTCTTTCTCTCATAAAAATCCCAGTTCCTAGATCTATAGTTTGGGCCTAGTTCAAAGCTCAGTTTTCAGGCAGGTTCCAGTCTGTTGGGTCTAATCTGTGATAGGAAATAGTCCTAGAAGAAGAGTGAGCGAGAGATAGAAGGCGAAGCAGAGGAAAAGAAGAACAGAGAAGCCGACCAAGGAGGGACTCTCCAACGATCTCCAACTACTTTCACTTGAGTGAAGAAAAAAAAAGAGAGAAGAAGGGAAGAAGGGTGAGTGAGAGAGAGAGAGAGAGAGAGAGGCTTGGGAGGGGAGGAGCCAGTGCTCCGCTTCCCCTCCCCCTTGTACTTCTGCTCTTCCCCTTCTTCATTTTCTGCCCTCTCCGTCAGTGTATTTTCTCCCTTTTGCTCACCCTTTGTCAAGGGCATTGTAATTATGTTTCACATTTGTGTTGAATGAATGAAGATCTGTTTGGTCCCCCCTTCTCCTTTGTGTGTTTTACAGCGTTGCCCTCTCCGTCCAGATCTCTGGCTCCCGGTAGTCCTCTCTGATGGTGTAAAGGGCTTGGTCAAAGCAATGAGTAAGGTTCCATGGTCATCGCCCCACGTAGCACCTCATGCCAGTTGATCTTTCCCCCTCTTATCTCTCTTTAATTTTCATGTGAATGATCTTTGTATCTTGTTAGCCTTTTTGCTGAGGGAGAATTCCCTTAGGGACGGTGGCTTTAGGGCTACCCGGTGCAGTGGGTAGCATCTTGGGGTCAGTTCCTGAGGAGAGTCTTTTAACCTCCTTTGTTGACCCGGTGGCACTTCAACCATCCTCCTCTTGGTCTGGTGTAACCTCGACCCTCTTCATCCGGTGGCCCTTTGGCTCCTCTCATCCGGTGGCTTACCCATCTTCCTGGTCGATCCGGTGGCTTGGTCCACCTTTGTTCCGGTGGGCTAGCCCACTCCTTCATCCGGTGTCCCTTTAGCCCCTCTGATCTGGTGGCTTAGCCACCTTCCTTGCTGATCTGGTGGCTTGATCCACCCTTGATCCGGTAGCCCGCCCACCTTCTCCTTCATCCGGTGGCTTTGCCACCTCCTTTGTTGATCCAGTGGCCTCGCCACCCTTCCATCGAACAGGTGGTTCAGCCACCCTTGCTACTTTGATTCGGTGACCGACCAGCCCAAGTGATCCAGTGACACTCCAACCCTTGATCTGGTGGCTTGTCATATCCCTTGATCCGGTGGCTTGCCATCACCCTTGATCCGGTGGCTTACCACCTCCCTTGATCCGGTGACCCCACCTCTTTAGTTTTGATCTGGGGGCCCAGCCACCCCTGTGTTGAGATTCGATGGGCCCGTCTCACCTGATCCGGTGGCCTCATCACCCTGTGTCATGCGGTGGCTCCGCCACCATTGTGATCTGGTGGCCTTGCCACCTCTTTGTGATCCAGTGGCCCATCGCCCTTCTGTTGACCCGGTGGCTTAGCCACCCTAACTTCTGATCTGGTGGCTCCCACCACTACTTGATTACCCTCTCGAACGACTTGGTGATAATTTTGAAGGGTTCAAGAACGGCAAGAACCTCCTTCACAACATCCCAATCGTCGGTAGTCAAAACATAATTACTTGACTGGAACTCTTTTCATAGCGTCCCTCTCGCTGCGTGACACGATGCAGAAGGTGTCAAGTTGGTGGCGTAGCCGCCAGGCGCGTCCGATCATGAAGTAACCAGAATTCCACCTTGTATTGTTATCCTCCACAACTTGTAAGTTAACAGGGTCAAGAGCTTGCGAAACAAAGGCTTCTCGATAATGTTAAATGGCAGATTTTCATCGATGATCCAGTCAAGGAGGCAATTCTCAAACTCCTCAGCTATAGACTTGAACACGATGTGTTTCTCTCGCGCCCTCTTTTCTTCTTGCTGAGCGAACATATCCGACACAGTTGTCACCTTCTTTCTCGGCGGCGAAGCATCTCTTTTGCCAGGATTTCTCTGTTGATGATCTTTTTCTAGGTGGTTACTCGCAGTTGTTGATGAAAGTCCGCCTGCATACCGCTTCTCGCAGTATTTACAGAACCAAAAGACCTGGCCGTGATCTTTCCCAGCATTGATATTGGTTAGGTAGACAATCCACGAAGTCCGGTCTTTCTTCTTATGTAACCACTCCTTGAGAATATATTCATCATTCTTGATCCTGATTTTTGGCATCTCGTCTTCGGTTCGAGGGTTCGTGGAGCAGTAATTCGATCGCGCTTCCTCGACGCGCGCCTCTAACGTAATCGGTCGGTGCGAGAGAGTAGAGAATATGTTGTTTTCTATAGGCGGCACGCTCGCGGTGGAGCTAAGTTCGATGTTAAGCGAGTCAGTCATTGTTTCAATGCAAAGTAGGTTTAACCCAAGTCAAAGTTAGAAGGGGTCGGACACTTGAGCTATGAAAATGCAGAATTTTACCGCAAAAGAACCTTGTGTGGGAGTCTGCCCTTCTGAGCCTATGCCTAATTAAGACGGGAGGCTATACTATAATGGGTTATGGTCAACACCCCTCCTTATATTTCTATGGGAAATTCCCCGTCTGACCCTAAAGTCCAGGAAAATCCAGAAAATCCAACGCATCCAACGCATCCAACGATTCTTCAATAAAAACTTGCGTTACGTTGGACTCTGAATAGCTTCACTTGCGTTGCGTTACGTTGCGTTGCGTTACTTGCGTTGGATTTCGCTGCGTTGTGTCGATCGCTGGTTGTGACCGATGCCGAGGGAAAGACGCAAGAGTTGAATGTGAGTATTTGTGCTGCGGCATGCCCTATTTCGGCAGCGGTCATGCAGCCTTGGTCGTTGAGGGAGATAAACTGCTGATTGTCGATCCTGATGGCCATTTCGTAATAGTCCTTGAACTTGTCAGGCCGTCT